>JAMXBC010000806.1:0-13574 GCA_024138005.1 Lumnitzera racemosa | reverse complement strand
TTTCCATAATTTTTTTTTCAGATTCAGCCCGAAGGAAGTTCCCCTATACTAAAAAAAAAAACCATTACTTAACCCCTCAATTTTGGTCACTAGCATTTTTTGGTACCCAAACTTCAATTTTAAACCCTTCATCCACAAAGTAAGTCTCTTGCACTTCCCAGGGGCCCACATAGAACCTTTACATACTTCAGTTTCTTCTTATTTTATTACATTAACTTTTTTTATTCCAGTCCCCCCATTAAAAAACCATATTCGTTTTTTTTTTTCCATATTAATCCCCAAAATTTTTGAATTGTCAAGGAGGGACCAAGCCCTTAAAAAATTCCTTTAAATATTCATGAACCCTTGTACTGTTAAAGACTAACCCTCCCAAACCCCAAATTCATCCAATTTCCTTTTTGTTTTCTACTCAATCCTTTCTTTCCTGTATCATTTTTTTTTTCTACCTTTGGGTTACTTTTCTCCATTTCCTCGTTTTTCTTTTTTTAAAGAATTCCTAATACTTATTTTAAACTTATTACTTCCCTCTAACTCCTAGGATCTTTCAAACGTAACTTCTTGCAGGGTAAACATTTTCGACATAAACTTCCTTTCCAAATTCTTTTTCTAAAATTTATGCACTATTGGGATTCAAACAAATTTTGGCCCTTTGGTTTAAGGGGGGTAGCAAACATAACAACACAGGTCTCTTCATCATTAGGTGGCAATTCAAATGTAATTTGTTTTTACTTACTGTTTTGTTTTGGTTTTTTCCTATCTATGGGTTATTAAAAGTTTAATATTTCGGTTAAAAATTTGCACTCATGGAAAAAGATGGTTTTTTTTTCTAGGGGGTTTTTGGGATTTGGGAACATTTGTTTTAATGGTGTAAGGTTAGTGTTTGGGGTATTTGGTGGGGAAAAAGATTCATAGTGGTGGTTATTTTTAATGGAATTACTAAAGGGTTTGGTTGATGGGAAGTTTTAGGGACATGGTTCCCCCAAAAAATTTTTGCTTGAGGGCTTTGAAGAAATTTTCTTTATCAAATTTCCTTTTGACTCTAAGTTTCCCCCCCCAACCCTTTTTTCTCCTTTTAAAATTAAAACCATCTTTAATAATTTTTGTTTAAAATTTGTGCCAAAACTCCCTATCCCCTTTTTGTAGTTCCATCCTCTCTCCAAATGTCCAAGACGGCACATTTGAAACAAAGTCCAAAAAAACTCTCTACTTAAACCAAATGAGGCATTAAATTTTTGCTGCCCCCCCCCCCCCCCCCAAAAATTTTAGTTTTCAAATTGGTTATGGGTTCAAAATTAGAAAAAGTTAAAAAAAAATAGAAAATTAAAAAAACCCCAAAAAAAATAATGAAAGTTAGAAAAAATAGAAATTTCTAAAAAAAATAAAAAAAATGGGAAAAAGGAAAAAAAACACAAAAAAAAAAAATTTAAAAAAAAAATACCAAAAATAAGAAATTTTTGAAAAGTCATAAAAAAATTGGGAATTTAGAAAATGTAAAATTTTTAAGTTGTTTAAATAAAATTTTTTAATTTAAAATAGTTTTGAATAAAAGGCATTGGCTAGCTTAAATTTAAATTTAGCTCATACTAACTTGGCCCCATATATAAATTTAAATTCCCCATATAAAATAGGAAAAAACCAATAGTTAGCTGGATAAGCATTTGGGATTTGATATTGCTATGACTTAAGATCTACACGGCATTCCCACGTGTTTTTATGAAACCACATAATCGGATTTCCGAGCCGCCCGAGAAAAACCCCCAAGGATCCAACCAAGGAGCCAACGAGCCGTTTCAAAACCCGAAGTGGCCGACGAGTAATCAAAGCCAAAGGTGAAACGACTCAAGGAATAATCGACGAGCCGATCAAGCCAAAGTGAGCACTCAAGCGATGGGGCCCGATCGAGAAAAAATCAAGCCGAATGACCCGATCGAGCCGACTCAATTTTTTTTTCTTTTTTGTTTTTTATTTATTTCATTTGTTTTTTGTAAATGTTATAAATGAGAAAAAGAAAAAAAAAAAAGAAAAAAGAACGAAAAGAAAAAAAAGAGAAGAAAAAAAAAAAAGAAGAAGAAAAAAAAGTAGTCTATTTTTTTTTTTTTAATAGAAAAGTAGAATAAGTATAAAAAATAAAAAAATAAATAAATAGGTAGAAAAAAAAAAAACCGTTTTGACCTAGAAAAATTGATTTTTTCAAAAAATAATGAAAATAAATAAATAAATTTTAAAATTAGAATTTTTAGAATTTCCAAAAATAAAATCAAACTTAGGCCCCTTCAAATTTTTTCTAAAAATAAAACTAAAAAGGGGGTAAAAGAAAAACCCGAAAATTTTTCCCAAAATTAAAATCAAACCACCAACAAAAGTTTTTTATAAACAAATTTAAGATCGGGTCCAAATAAAAATACGTAAGCATTTTACGCAAGTACAAAGCGATTAAAAAGGGAAAGTTTTTTTTTTCTATTTCAGAATTTATGTAAATTAATCAATTTAGTTGCGTTATTATAATTAGATGTTTTTTAGAAATTAAAAGGGTATATTGAAAAGTGAAGAAAAATTGGGAAAAAAAGTTAAAAAAGTAGTACCGTTTATGTTTAATAAATTAACCGTCGGATCAGACTCTAGTTTTAAAAAACCATTTTTATAATTTGGTTTTTTAATCGATAGTCCGGTAACTAAATTATAACTAATCCCCTAATTGGTTATAACTTAACCCTTTTTTTTCCGACTTCAGTGGGGTTTGGCGACTCCAAATCTTTTCGATTTAAAAAAAAATTATCTTCTTTAAACCTAGTTGGGGTCGTTTAAACGGGTAGGGTTTAGAGAAACCTAATTTTATAAAAAAGAACCGGGAAAGGTTTGAAAAACTAGGCTCGCCCAAATTTTGGGTCTTTTCCCCCTTTCTCTCCCTATCTACATACCCTTCCCTTTAAAGGGTTTTTTTACAATTAATAACCATCTTACCCTAAAATCCCCTTTTAACCTATTAGTTTTTCTATTGAATCCAATCAAAAATTTTCCCCCTAAAAAAGCTCCAAATTACCCCACATTTTTGAAAATTTGGGTCTAGCTTGAGCCCATAAATTTGGGACCCCAAAATGAAATTTAAAAAAAGTAAACTTCTTCAAAATTAAAATCTTCTCTCCATTCTTTTAAGAAAAAACCACTTTAAACCCTTACATGCTATGGACCTTATTCAACCCCTTCGCATCATATCAATTAAAAAAAATTTTTACTTATAATATTAGGGCCAATGAGTTGAAACCTACTCCCTGAATGATTTTAGACTTTTTAAGAGTTCATAAAAAAGGGCTTCTCGGCTTTATCGAAAAAAACCCTCCTCGTTACTATTTTTTTGCATTTAAAAACACTATTATCAAAATCTAAACAAAAATCCTCAAGCTCATATCTTCCCCCCCGGGATGTTTTGATTGCTTACTTTGTCACAGCCTTTCCCGAGTATTTAATACCCCAAAAACAAACCCTTTTAGATGTTAACTACAAAAAATAAAAAATGCACTAAGTTATTTTTTTTTTTTTTCAAAATGGGAGATAAAATAACTAAGCCATACCACGTATAAAAACAGCGACCACTTAAACTGAAAAGAAGACATAAGCAATATAGAAACAAGGGGGATTTGACTTTACAGAAAAAGACAAAATAATAGTAAAAAAAAGTATAGATGAAAGACTTTTGGACAAATTGAAAAAAATAAAGGGAAATATAAAGTGATGCTTGTTTTGGGATCAAATGACAACTTACAAGTGTAAATCTCAATGAGTTGATGAGTTATACTAATCCCAATGGAAAAAGCTAATAGGAAAATGTGTTAGGTTTATAAATGTATTTTAATTTTTTATGGTTTGATTTTTTAATGTAAAGGTTCTTTAAGTATTTATATGGGTTTTGAAAAAAAAAATGTAAAGAAAGAAGTGATTGATGAAAATTTTTTGCAAAAATTTTTCACCAATTTTGATGGGATTTTAAAAAAAAGTAGTGAAGTCACAAATTAACGTGATGAACAACTAAGGAATTTACCTATAACAGTGAAAAAACCTCCCTCGGAGGAAAAATTTTTTAAATTTTTTAAAAAAATTATTTTTTGAATTTTTGAAAAAAAATTAAAAAGGTTAACCCCTGTTTAAACTTTATCATTAAAAAAAATGATTATATATATCATGATTACCAAATACATTTATTTGGTTTCATTCAAAAAACAAACCCCTTATTTCTCTAAAAAAAAAATTGCTAGTTTAATAGTTAAACATAAAAAGTAAAAATTTAAAATTTTTAAAAATTCAGTTACACGTTTGATTTATAATTTATACAAAAATTCAAAATAAAAACTTATTAAAAAAAAAATTTTAAAAAATAAAACACTTAACAATGCCCCTTTAAATATTTTAATAAAATAAAAAAAACTTAAAGTACAGAAAAAAAACCCCCCTCATTTTTCATAAATTTTTTTTTTTTTTTCCTTTTTAATAAATTAATAAAAACGGATGTAAAAAGTACACTCATAGCAAACAACTTTTTGGCCCCCCTCTGGCCCCACCCCTTTTTTGGAAAAACCCTCTGACAAAAAGGGAGCTTAAGATCAAAGGCTTAATGTCAGGTCTTGGTAGTCTTAGGAACCTATTTACCTTATTTTTTTTTTTCGTTATTTTTGTTAATTTTTTAAAAAATGAAACCCGTGTGTTTGAGAGGTTTTTTTTTGGGTTTTTTTGTGATAAAAAAACTAAAGTTTTAAACCTCATGCTTTTTATGGGATCTAGCTAATGGAAAATGTATGGGATTTTCCAATGTCATTTAAAATGCTAATTTGGGGTTTTTTGTATAAAAATTAAAAAATATATTCATGGACCCTACATCCCTACTTTTCCCCAAATGTCATAAACATTGACGCCCCTTTTTAATTTGTCCCTATAAGTTTTCTATTTTTTTTAAATTTTATTTAATTTATTCTAATTTTAGTTTTTTGATGATTTTTTAATATATTTTCAAAACCCATATATAATGCAATAATATATTAATAAATTTTCATTACATGCTTTTTTTCTTGAAAAATTTTTCTTATAGGTTAAAAGATTTATTTTTAAGGTTTGTTTTTTTCGGAAATCAAATTCTGAGTTTTTTATAAAACAAAAACTTTGGTAAAAAAGGTTATTTGAAATTAAAATTTTTATAGCTTTTTTGGGAAATCGATCCCTTTTAAACTCTTTCTTAGCTTTTTTAATTCTATTTAAAAATTTCTAATTTGGGCATTTTATTTCTGGAGGCCCCAAATTATTCCCAAAAACCAACCTAAAACGTATTTAAAAATCAAGTCTTGTTTCGCCCCGAAGTAAAAGTCGTAATAATCCCACGGCAAATATTTTTGGATAAAAGATGACCTTTTAGCTTATTTTTTCATTGATTTAATAAACGTTCCCATTAACTGCTTTGAAATAAATGTTTTAAATTTAAATAAGTTATTTCCTAACAAAAAGGAAATACATCATTAAAGATTCAAGTATTTCAAAAAATGTTTTATAAGGTTTTATTGTCACATACTTCTTAATAATAATTATTTGAAAAAGAAAGGTTATAAATATAGCTAAGAACTTAAAAAATTATCTGTGCTTCAAAATACATTTCCCCACTCTTTAAAATCCAACAGTTGCAAATTTTAAAGTAATTGTAAACCACTTTTTATTTTTTATCAGCAACAAGTCTATAAAATGGGGCATCACAATTTAGTAAGTTGGGCGAAGACTTAAAACCATACAGCAAAAACAAATAGGGGTTATAACCAAATTACTAGGGGCAACATGTCAAAAAATGTCAAGCATGACGTTGTCTAACCTGTCATGAATTAGAGAAATTGCACCTCCTAATTTGGGTTGAGGAGTTTTTTTAATGAAACACCCCGAAAATCGACTTATGTAATAGAGACATCACTTTCCTGCGATACCTTCAAATCATTGACTTTCCCCTTCGCAATCTCCAAAATGTTAGTTGACAAAGGGAGAAAAAGTGCCCAATTATGCCATTCATGCTATCTTTTTGAAAGGTCAGTATTTGGCCCGAATTACCTAATTTTCCCCCTAAGGGTTGCTAATAGGTCCAGTTTAAATTTGGATAAAATATCAGTTAAATCGGGTTTAGGGTGTTCATCACTTTAAACAAATTAAACAAAAAACCCAAAGCAGCAAATCAATAATCATATCAACATCAGAATAAACACTGCCAAAAACAATATTTAACAAAAACAATCCAATACAATTTTCCCTCTAAACTAAAAAATTAGTACCTGAAAAAATAAGTTTTAAATTTTTAACTTACCTGCCCCCTCACTTCTCGCTCAAATACGACCCGTTGGCTATCGCTAATAGTCCTTATAATCAAATTTTTGGTTTTTTTTTTTTTTCCCCATAACTATATATAAAATTTATTATTTTTTTTTTTGGTTATGTAATTTAGATTATGATATTTTTGGGTTTTACGATCTTTTTACATTTAGTGATTTGGGGCTAAGTCTTTAGAATTATTTTCCCTTGTTCATTTGGTTTCAAATTTGTTTTTTATTTCGATTACTTTTGGGGTTTCAAAATTAAACTTGATATGGAAATAATTACTTTAATCGATTGTTTAACTTGTTATTATTACACTGACTTTAAATCATGGGTTTTAAGTTTGAGGTTATAGTTTTAGTATTTATCTAAATTTATATCTCAAAACCGAATTAGTTCCAAAATTTAATTTCTGATTCAATTTTTGAAACATTTCTAAATTTAGTTTTTTTTTTTTCTTTTAGCTTCAATTTTTGTTTTTTTTTTATGAACCCTATGGAATTTTCCTAACCAAAAAGTAAATTCATTTAACTTACTTTTAAAAACCTAAATCTACGTTTTTGCTTTAATCAGTATTTTTTTAAACGTTTAGTTTAAACACTTCAAAAATCATCTCTCAATTTAATTAAAAATTTAAAATATTTAATTCATTTTCAAATAATTTTACCATAATTACCTTAATTTAAAAAAATTTAAATTAAAAATTTTTAATTTTTTTTCTATTCATAATCCATAAAAATTATATTTAAAACCCTAAAAGCTAAAAATTATACCTATCAGATTTCAATATCTTAAAACTTATAATTATACACTAAATTAGTAATTTCCCTTTAATTACTTTAATTAATCCCAAAATTACCCATTTTTTTGTTCTTTTAAGGCCTAAAAATTATCAAAATTAATTTTTTAAAAATGGGTTCATCATCATTTAAAAAAATTAACAGCCTTACAAAAAATTTTGTGTCAAAACTATACTTCTAAGGTTTTATTTATAAATCGAATAAAGCTCGAGTTTCATGGTTTTTTAAAGAAATTATTTCTATACATAAATTTATCAAATAATTTTTTTTACTAATTCTACATACTAAAAAAAATCAGAATAAAAATTTCATAAATTTTCTAAGAATTTTAAAATTTTACAAAAAAAACAAAATTGGTTTTGAAATCGGACTCACCTAGTGGGTGACTCCCGGGCCCCCACTAGACCTGGCCTTGTCGGCAGTACAAACTTTGCACTACGTGGGGGTGATGGCACCCCCTTTAGGTTGCCTGGGTAGGGGGTTTTTTCTAAAGTCCAAAATGCACAGTATTTGAAATTTTTTTTTTTTAAACCCTTAATTCTCTTTTTTAAACCCTCTCCATTTTCTCATTTTAAAAAACTGCCCAAATGAGCTTTTGAAATTTTTTTGGGTATTTATAAGCTTAAAAAATTTTTTATGCATTAATTTGAGGTAAAATTTGCCCTTTTTTTTTTTCCTTTTTTTTTGTGTTTTAATTGGGAATTCATTTTTTTATTTTTAAGTTATATCCCCAAATCTGAATCATTCCTCATTTTTTCCTAATTTTTCTTGTTTTTGCTTAAAATTTAATTTTAAAATTTCTTTGATTAATTAACCTTTTTTTGACATATTTCCCTGTATTTTTAAGTAAATTTCAATATTTCTACCCATATGAAATTCATTAGGGGTATATTAAATATTATTCATGTTTTCGATTTTTGTGTACATATAATTTATTTCTATCGATTCGTTATTATCAAAAATATTCTAAGCATTTAGATAAATAAGAATAATTTTCAAAAAAAATCAATATTATTTTAAATTATTTTTTTTTTGTTTTTGAAAATTAAAATTTCAAAACACTTTTACCATAACTAATTTCTGAAAAAATTTGGGCTAGATGAACATTTTTTTTCAATTTTTCTAAATTCTACAAACTAAAATCTGAGTTTGATTGCAATGTTTAAATAATCCACAATATCTTTTTTTTTTAAATTTTAAAATAGTAAAAATTTTTTCTTTTTTTTGAAAATCATAGTTTGAAATTGGTTAGCAAAGTTAAAGAAAAAGATTCCAAAAATTAAAGACAGTTTTTCCCTTATTGAAAATTTATCTTTTGAAAAGCAAAATTTTAAAGTTAAAATTAAAGCTATGGATTTTATAATAAATTATGATTTTTTGGGTAAAACAAATTTTTTTATTAAGAAAAATTTATAAAAAATATGAAAGAAAGTGGTTTTTGTACTGCTCTAAAATTGTTTTGGGTTGTTATTGAACCAATCTTTGTTCTTGGGTTTTTAGGTTTGGTGTTTGATGTTTGTTCTTTATTAGTAATTTTTTCCCCCTTTTCCTTTAGTTTGATTTCTGAAACGAAAATGCTTGTGTAGATTAGGGAACTGCTAAAGGGAAAGCTGGATGAGTTATAACATTAGGGGGTTTTTCCCTCACCTATTTGTGATCTTTTGATTTAGACCTTTTCCCCTTTTACCATTCTAAACCCTATTCCATAAAATTTTTAAAAATATTGTATAATATCCATCTAAAATTCACTTAAAAAATTTGAACAAAAAAACCTCTTTACCCATTTTGAATCACAAAAGGCCCTTCTATATCAACAAAAACTCTTTTTCTCTTAAAGGGGGTTTTTTTTCTTTAATAAAAATTATTTTTAAGGGGTTTTTTAAAATTTTTTGTAAGGGGTTTTTAATATGTAGACCCGGGTTAATAAATAAATCTTTTAAAATAGGTCTCTTATTGATCCCTCATGAAACCCTTCAACTAAAACCTAATTCAAATATAAATATAAAAAAACCTAATAGATTGCAAGGCGTATTACTTATAAAACAACCATAATTTTTTTAACAGTAGTCAAAAAACGAAAATTTTAAATTGGGTTTAAGAAATCCTCTTAACTAGATTTAAACAGAGTTAAATTTCCCCTTTAAAAAAAAAGTTTAATTCATAAGGCCCCATGGGGAACTTACATTAGGGTTGGGAGTATTTCAAAAATTAAGAAATTATAAAATACCTCCTGTTACAAGAAAGGGATGGTTTTAACCTTGCTTTTGAAAAGAATTTTACTCGTTCAAACTTTCAAAAAAAAAAAAAGTGAGACAAAAAGAAAGAAAAAAGAGAGAGAGAAAAAAAAAGGTTGTTACAATTTTTTTTTTTTATTTTTTAAACTATATTGTTCAGTACCAAATTTCAATTTTTGTTTAAATTTACCCCTTCAATGTGGTTACACCTTTTAAGTTGACCATAATATCTAAGTATTTTCTTAAGAAGTTTTCCTTTGATTGATGTCTATTAACTCTTTTTAAATAAAGGACTTATTCTTGAAAACCTTTTAAAATTTTTACCCTTTTTGAGTATAGAATGAACTTAAGTATTTTATGTATTTCCTAAATCCAAAAATTAAAAAATTAACTGAGTTAAATTTTAAATATGAAAATTAAAACGAAATAAAAAACACTATTTTATTTTTGGAACCTTAATCGCGACAGTAAACCTAAATCCTAGTTTTCCTTAAAAAGAGATGAAACTTAAACCCCAAAAAAAAATCCTAAACAAAAAGCCTAGCTTATAAAAAAATAAAATTATCATAAGGGATAAAGCCATAATTTGGTAAAATTATTAAAGGATAAAGTAAGGCGTAAATTTTACGAAAGGATAGAAAAAAGTTAATTAAGTATAAAGGAAATAATATAGTAATATCTATATGAATTAATATTTTTTTAGAATTACCGGTTTATATAATTAAAGCTTATAAATTAACTCGAAATTATATAAAATTTATTTAAAAACGTAAATTTTACAAAATTTTAGGAAATATATCTTAAAATAAAAGATATGGTAGAAACATGATTTTGTGCATGTAATTTTCTTACAATTAAAAATATATTGGTATATATATGTAAATTAATAAAATAATAAATATTAATGAAATATACTAAAATATTATAATTAACTTAAAAATAACCAAATAATCCAAAATCAGTAAGAAAGTGTAAAAACAGGCATGGTACTTCAAGACCCAAAATCGATGAATCAAAAGTCCCTTTTTAAACAAAATAAAGCCCTTAAAAGTTTAGAAAAATGGGAAAATAAAAGGGAAAAAAAAAAGAGGGAAAAAGGAGAAAAAATATGGATGCCCCAAAACAATAAAAAATAGACCCAAAGACTTTAGTTTAACATTTAGCAACTTAAATATTTAAAGGAAAAATTTCAAAAGGAATTTTAAAAAAATAAAAGAAAAAAAATCAAAAAAATAGAGAAAGGGCAAACCAAAGGAAAAACCCCCAACTAAACTTTATTACTATTAAACCCCATTGCTAGTTAGCAGCCTACCCCACTGCTACTTTCCCAACAACCCTCTATCACCCAACGGGGGGGAGCACTTATAAATAGGTTGTCAATTTTATTATATTTTTTTTTAATTTCTAAAATTTTAAAATTAAAAAAATTTGAAAAAATTTTTTTCTAATTTTTTTGATATTTTTAAATGCTGTAATTTTTTTTTAAAAATTATCAATATTTTATATATTGTTTTAGAAATTCTTTTAACCCCAAAATTTCAATCTAAATTAAATATATTAAATGATGTTGTTTTGTTTTGTAGCCCAATTTTGTTTTAAATATGTGTTTTAGTATTTATTATATTTTTATCCTAAAAATGGCTAAAATTGGCCCATTTCTGAAAAAAATTGATTTATAAAATAATAAATAAAAATTAGGATTAATTAATTCTAGATGTTTAATGTGTTGGGATATAAAGGAATTAATTTTGTATAAAAATAATATTTTTTGCCTAATTAATTTTAATTTTAAAGGATAAGTACATTAGGTGATAAACCCAATAGTTAAAACCAATTATTGACTAAATTTCCCCTAATTTTTATGAGTTATAAAATTTTTTTAAATTATTTTTGATGAAGCATTTATTGTGTTTTTTAGTAGAAAATGTTTTAATTTACCAATTTTGGGTATGTTATTTAGCAATATTGGGTTAAAAATTATGAAAAAAATTCGACGGAATTTTAAAAAAAACTTTTACTGGTCAATTGGGTAGGAGGGTTTTTCCCATCATATTTTGTGAAATTACTACCCAAGCTACAATTAATGTATTAAGGTTATATTTACCTATAATTTTAAATTTATAAAATAAATTTTATGTCTATTTATATAATTTGAAACAAATCGTAAATATATTGAAAATAAAAATATCTTTAATTATCTTTGAGATAGAACCTATAGTCATATCGAAAAGTTGTACGAACTGTTGATACTATTTTACTAAAATTGTAAAATCTTAGAAATTTAATCATATTTCTATAATATTATAAAAAATTTATGCCCGAGTTTTTCTAACTAAATGAAACTGTTGTTTAAAAATATATTTTAATTAATCAAATAATTTTTAAAGTAATAATATAATATATATATTATCGTCTCACAACTTAAAATTAAAATAAAATAAAAATGCTATTAAATAAAAATTTTTTTCCCCCAAAATAAAATAATAATATATTTTTATTTATAAAATATATAATACTTCTGTGTATATGGGTAGATAAATTTTAATATTTTCATAATCTTATGAAAAAATTTGAGTTTTTGTATCATATAAGGTCTTCAGTAAGTAAAACATTTCCGGTACAGCTATGTAGTAAGCATCAATAGAGGTAAGTTAGAATTTTGTAACTTTATTATTTTAAGATTTCTTATCTAAGACTTTAGGCTCAAAAGTACTTTTTTGTGGTTGTGAATTAGTTAATGTATTTGTCATGTGTGTATAGGTATTTTGCTTGTGAGGGAGTTGAACTCTTGTGGTTTTTTTGCTTGTTTCATAGTTTTGTATCATGTAAATTGTTTACCCCTTTTAAATGGAAAATATTAGTATTACCGCAATATAATAAACTGCATGCAACCCCTTAAAGATCGACAGTGCATCAAATAAAAACCAAATTTCTTTAATTAAGTAGGAAATGGTTCTTTTGTTAACTAAAATTAATTTTTTGATTTTGATGAGAAAAAATAAAAAAATATAATTAAAATGTTGATTTTTAAAGAGAACAAAAAAAAAGTGTATGTTATATTGTTATTTTTGCTTAATGAGTTAATTGAAAACAATCGTTATCTTTTGCAAAATAATTATAAAAATAAATTATTTTTATAAAATATTTGTTTTAAAAATGTGTAAGCATCAATGAAGTTGAATTTTTATTATAGATGTTCTTTGTTATGTTTGAAAGATGGGGAAAAGGTGATTTTTGGGCCCCCGACTTAACGACTCCAAAGCCCATAGTTGACGATAAAAAGCCCAGATAGAAAATGGAATTGCTTTGTCAAGGTACAACATACTAGTGTTCATGTTTGGGAGTACATTTTTTAATCATTTATGCCCAAAAATGAGTAAGGTATCGGGATATCGTAAACTTGTTTTAACTAGCGTTGGCTTTAATGCCCTATACGAAAAAAAGAATGAGATGTTTTTAAATATTTAAAACTCAGAGGGGCAAAAGAGAGCTAATTTTTTATTTTTAAAATTTAAATTCTATTTATTCTCATCACTATTATTTTTTTGTCTCTTATACCTAATTTGCTAATATTTAGAGAGATTTGAAGTGTTTGCATGTGAGCATGGTTGCAAAGTTTGGAGTTAAAAGCTTAATCAAAAAATCTTTTGGTTTAGTTTTGGGGTGGTTAAAATTTTTTTGTTGAGGGATTGGATTGAAATTTGTAAAAACCCCAAAAGGGTTTAGCTAAAAAAGTTTCGTTTTTGGGAGTGAGCTTTGCTTGTTGAAAAATTAAAAAATGGTGGAACTCGGGGGTTTTGGGTTTTTGGGGAGGGGTGTTCGAAGTTTTTAAAAAGGATTTTTCTTTTATTTTTTTATTTTTGGGGGCTTTTATTTTTTTTTAATTTAATTTTTTTGTTACTTTTTGTCGTTTGTATTCTTTGTTATTTTAAAACGTTTGGTTTTAAAGTAAAAAAATTTAAACTTGAACTCATTAGCCCCTTGTTGAGTTTGTGTGTTTTTCAAATTGGTATTAGGGCCTTTAAATTTAGCTTTCTTTGAAAGTTGGATTTAACACATTAGTTTCTGGAAGGGGGTAAGCTTTAAATAGCCAACTCTTAATGGGAATAATTTTTTCCCTTTTTGGAAATGTAGGTACCATATTTTGGCAAAAAAATTATTTTTAAAAGTAGTTGATAAAAGACTGCTTGTCGAAGGGGAAGGAAGAAAA
>JAMXBC010000805.1:0-13575 GCA_024138005.1 Lumnitzera racemosa | reverse complement strand
ATTAAAAGAAAAACAAGAAAAGAGGGGGGAAAAGGGCGCAATTAGGAGATGTGTTTTAGGATTTTATTATAATTTGAGCTTTTATTGTTATTTTCTTTAAGGCTAAAAAAAATTAAATAGTTTTAAATTTTTTTATTTTTTAATATTATTAAATTAATATTATAAGGTGGGATAAGATAACCTATATCTCTAAAAGGTAGTTTAGTATAGGTTCTGGGTAGGTACAACGTATGTTGATGTGTGTCAAACCAGTACCCTATCTTATGAAATCAAGTTTTAGAAAATTATTATTCGAAACTTACCTATAACTCGCTTTACCCATTGAACCTACTTTGTGGAGTAGGGTTTTTAAGTAGGTCTCTTATATGATAAAAACTCGGTCATCTTAGTTTCAAATTCATATGTTATTCATGATTTTTTATAGCCAAAAAGAGGGTAAATTGAGTAAAAATACCTAGGTATGATATGAAAAAAAGTTGCTACTTCAGCACTTTGAGTTCTATCTTTGATGCAAGGAACTAAGGAGGAGAAAGAAAGAGAAAACCCTTAGTCAAGTTAATCCCCAAACTGGTTAGACCCCCTTGATGATTATGTGGTAGTCATATGTGTCCCAGTGACTAACATATGGTGACACTAGATTTTTACAACTTTACTTAAAATTTGGGTTAACACAGAAACTATTTAGTGATACGTATCACTTTAAAAAGTTGATATGTGTCACCTTTATTTTTTTCCTTTTCTTCTTTTCTCTTTTCTTTTCTGTCCCTTCCTTTTTTATCTTTTGTTCTCTTATTTTTTTTTCCTTTTTTTTTTCCATTTTCTTTTCCCATGATTTTGAACCTTATTTTTCAATTTTCCTTAAACAAAGACCCTAAATAAAACCTATTTAATTGTTTGACTAAACAATATGCATTCCTTTCTTAGTAAAGATGAAGTCTACATATCATATGTTCAGAATGTTTCATTATTTATCCAAGTTAACTAAATTAGGATTACAGTTCAACCATATTCGACTTTGTTTTAAATCTTCAAATAGCTTAAAATAACTTTTTTAATGCCGATTATGGTGTAATTTGAGGCCATGATTTTATAAAAATTTCAATTTCAAAAATATCTCAAAATGAGTTAGTCAAACTAAGCCATAAAAATTGATTTCTAACAAATGCCTTTTTTTTACTTAAAATTCCCAATTTGATCAAATTATATAGTCTATTTTAATTTTAAAAGTCATTTTCAACCTTGAAAAACATTTCTACCTTGAATTAACCTCAACGACCATCATAACCATTTTTATGATCATTTAACTTTTTTTTCTGAATTTTTTGGATTTTTTTTATTTTTTTTCTTTTTTTGTTTCGTTTCCTCATTTTTCAATTTTTTTATTATTTTATTTTTTTTAAATTTTTAATGTCTTTTCATGAATTTTCAATTTT
Source organism: Lumnitzera racemosa (assembly GCA_024138005.1). NCBI lineage: Eukaryota > Viridiplantae > Streptophyta > Magnoliopsida > Myrtales > Combretaceae > Lumnitzera > Lumnitzera racemosa. The sequence goes on along the minus strand of JAMXBC010000805.1, from coordinate 12,142 downwards.
TCGGGATTTTCCATTCTTTTAAATTTTTTTCATATTTATTTATTTTTTTATGTTTTTCATATTTTTGGTTTTTTCCCCAAAAAGTAAGGGATTTTAAACAAAATATGGACTGGAAGGCAAAAATTAAGTGTCTATAATGGTTAAAACAAGAGAGGTCATTAGAGAGTTGTTATTATACTATTAAATGCGTGATATGTGAATGTTTCAGGGTGCTTGTATGTCAATTTTTAAAAAAAAAAGGAAATGAAGTAAAGACATAAAAAAAAAAAACAACAAAAAGATTTGGAAGACAATTAAAAGTGCAAGTTGTTTCTATATTATTAGTTAATTTTTTGGCATACTTTTGTATTTTTTGCAAAATTATTCTACACGGAGGGCAAGTTCTTTCTTGGAAAACCTACCCTGGAGAAGAATTTTTGTTTAAAAGAAGTGAGGTAGATTTTACCTTTGATTTGAAACCATTGAATGTTAGTAAAACTGCAGTTTTCACCCTTCCTTTTTTTTTTTTCCCGCTTCCATCCGCAGTAGGAAACCCTTTAACCCACTTAGCCCTGACCATCCCAAGATTACCACTTGTTTTCCGCACGTAAATAGACTTTGACATCATTTAACACTTGTATGGATGAAAATGCAGGGACTAGATGGCTCATGGTTTTGTTTGTTCACTCCATTAGTTTGGAAAAAAGGTTCTCAAAAGCAACATGGCTTCACGAGGAATAAAATATGGGTCTACGATGATAATCCTCCACAACTACATCCTAATGATTCCAATGATAAATCCATTTTGCACGCCTTTTAATCTTTTTCCAAATTTTCTTTTTCATATTTCTTATTATTTAAATTTTTAATATCATTTTTCCCTTATATATATATTTATATTTATATATAAAAGCAGACATATAGGCCCCACATGGAGGCGCTCATGGTGGCTGAAACCCAAAATTTAATATACTTAACAACATTATAAGTCTCTCTTGCTAATTCCTTTTTTAAAACCCTTAACATAATATTGATTTTCTTATTTTGCATTTCTTGATAATTGATTTTTATTTAAATTTTATTTTCAAATATTTATATCTTCCGATGCAAAATTAATAAATATTGCCTTTTTAATCCCAGCTCTTGCTACCTTTCTTGTATTGGGATATTTGAAAGATTGTATTGACTTTACACCACCTATAAGCTTTGGAAGGTGGAGATTGCTTTAGGAAGTATCAAAGATTCCCCTTTTTCTTGCTTGGGTTAGGACATTACCCTCGGGGTTTTTTCGACTACTGTTGGGGGTTTGGGATTGACCTAAGCTTAATATATTTTAAATAATTTAATAAAAATTTTCATAATTTATAGAAAATAAAAAGAATCTGGGTGGGGCGTAGGGACTTACTCTAATCACGACCTCAAAGGATGAAGGAGAGCCTCTAAGGTAGAGACTAACCGTGCAAGACTTAGAGTGATTGAAAATGTGCTCCTAGAGATTTTTTTTTCTTTTGCCTTTTTCTTATGATTTCTTTTTTTTTAATAATTTAATTGGAATATATCTAATAAATATTATTTTTTATATTGATTCATATGGTTTTATCGGAAGGTAAAGTTTCCCATACTTATTAATAGTGAGAGACAAAGATAAAAAATAAGTAGATAAAGTGTTAAGAAAAAATTTTTAGATATACAAAGTGTTAAGGAGTGAAAATTGGATATATAAAGTCAAATGAAAACATAATATCAATAGATCTGTACTGAAGTTGTGCAGCGTAATAGTATAACACTAGTATCTCAACAAGATGATTAGGTTTAATCTCTTTTTTTTTTTAAATTGTAATATGTTAGTTGGAAAAAAGAAAAAGAAAAAAAGAAAACTATAAACCATGCTATTTTTTATTTAATAAAACTCGGACGTTATCACATATGGTGAAACTTAACTCTCCTAACTGTTTATAATAGCTACATTTACTTTTTTTAATTTCCCTAAAAAAAATCGAGGGAAATTCATGCAATGGGTTATGGAGAAGTGGTTATTCCTATGAAATCCATCTTTTCCAAATCTAAATTGTTTGCCAAAAAATATTCAGCCAAAGAAAGCAGCAAATTTGCAGGACTGTGAGAAGTGAAAATATAGGGCACTGATTTCTATATAACCAAAACCCAAAAATTTAAATAAATTTTAAAGCAGGAGACCTGCACGTACTGATTTTGGCATAGTTTTGAAGGGTTTTAAAAAAAATTTCAAAAGATTACCTCATTTCATGTGAATGTGTGAACTTATGGAAGACATTTCAATCGAAATGAATGAACCCTCGCTCAGAATTTGTTGGATGTGCAGAGGCCAGAGCCAAGTCTGTCGTCCATGACACCCTGGGGGGCAACACAATTCTCACCTACCTATTGCACATTTTCATTTAGACAAAACCCCAACCAATACAAAAAACACTTTTAGCCCTTGTACTCAAGCACCAATTCCACAGCTTTATCTTCAATCCTATAAAGCCCTTCTCAACATTAAAGGAACCTGTAATGAGTACGACATCATTCTTCGAGCTAAGGATCTTTAAGAGGGTGTAAAAAAAAAAAAAAACAAAAAAAGGGCTGCTTTTTCATGGCAGCTAAGGAACAGAAGAATAATACAAATTTTAGCAACCAGCGGCTGTGATCCGTAGGTTTCCTTGGACAGAAATGCAGCCACTTGGTCAAGAAGAGAGAGCCAAATTCATATAGTCCGTCGTTGCATCGCGATGGGTCTATGCTGGCGCGACAACCACGAGGCCTAGCTGCTGCTTTTTATGGTTTGTAATCTTGAGTTTCTTAGATTATATTGTTCATTTCTTTTGTAATTACGAACTGTTGGTTTTGTTGTAATATTGCTAAACACCTTTGTTTATCTTCTCGTTTAATAGTTTATGATTTTATATAGTGGATATTTTCGAATCTTTATATATATATAAAATATATATTTACCAAACAATCCGGTCATGCTATGAGTGGACGAAAAATGGAACCCTACGCATGAAAATTTGGTTCATATAGTTTTCTTTCTTTCTTTTTGGTTCTTTCTTATATCATTTTAATTACATCAGTACACAATTCTTCTCATCCTTTTCTTTATACTTGTAATAGATATGCATTTTAATTAGCGTTATATATTAATATATATATATATATTCCTACTATATTAGAAAAGTGTGTTTAAAAATTTGTAGCATGAGTTTAAAAATCTTTAATTCTACTTTTTGTCTTTCTTTCTTGTTAGAGTTGTGATTAAGATATGTTTCGTTGTCCATGGATTAGTTAAAATAGTGCTTTTATGTGTTTATCTTTTTCAATGTAAAATCTTTAGATTTGACTTTCTAAAACTCCCCAAAACATGACTTTTGTCAATTGTTTTCCATTAATGATCGAGTTACATGAACTTTTCATGTGCTTTTTTTACTTATTTATTTATTTTTGAAAAACAACCTCATGGCAATTGCTAAAGATAATAATGGAAAATTAGACCCCCTTTTTTTAAAAAAAAAAATTTTTTTTAAATTTAAAAAATTAAAAAAAAAAAAAAAAAAAAATTTTTTTTTTTTTTTTTAAAAAGAAAAAAATTTTTTTGAAAAAAAAGTTTATTTTAAAAATTTTAAAAGAAAAAGAAAAAGAAAGAAAATTAAAAAAATTTTTTTTACCCCATTTTCCGAAAAACCTTTCGTTTTTTTTAAAGAAAATTTAATTTTTAAAATGTTTTTTCTTTAAATTAAAATTTAAAAGGAAAAAAAAAAAAAAATTTATTTTCAAAAATTTAATTAAAAAAAATTGAATTTTTTAAAAAAAATTTTTTAAATAAAAAAAAACCCCCCCTTTTTTTAAAAAAACAACAAAAAATTTTTATTTTTTTTTTTTTGGTTTTTTTTTCCCCCCAAAATCGGGAAAATTTCCTTTTTTTTTAAAATTTTTTTTAAAATTTTTTTTTTTTTTTTTTTAAAACAATTAATTTTTTAAAAAAAAACCCCCAATAAACTTAAAAATTTGCTTTTTTCTTGAATTGTTAAAACTTTGGTTAAAAAACCCTTTTTTTTATTTTTTAAAAAAATTTTTTGATTTTTTTCCCCAAAAAAAATTTTAAATTTTTAAAAAAAAAACCCCCTTTTTCCATTTTTTTTTTTTTTTTAAAAAAATTTTTAAGGGAAAAAACAAAAGGGAAATTTTTTTTGTCCTTTTTTTTTTTTAAAATTTTAATTTTTTAAAAATTTTTAATTAAATAAATTTTTTAATTAAGTTAAAAAAAAAAAAAATTTTTAAAAAAGGGTTCAAATTTTTTAATTATTTTAAATCCAAATTTTTTTCCCCCCAAAAAAATTTTTAATAAAAAGTTTGAAAATTTAAAAAATTTAATTCCAATTAAAAAGGGAAATAAAAATTTTTTTTTTTGGGGAAAAAGGTTTAATTTTTAAAGGTTTGAAAAATTTTTTTTAAAAAAAAAATCAATTTTAAATTTTTTTTTTTTTTTCTTTTTAAAAAAAAAAACCCCTTTTTTTTTTTCCTTTTTCATTTTAAAAAAGGGTTTTTTTTAAAAAGGAAATAATTAAAAAATTTGTTTCTTTTTTTTTTTTTTTCCCCAAAAATTAAAAAAAAATTAAAATTTTTAAATTAAATTTTTTTTTTCCCCAAAAAGGGAAAAAAAAATTTTCCCAAAAAAAATTTTTATTTTAAATATATTAAAATAATTAATTTAAAATTAAAAAAAAAAAAAAGCTTAAAAAAAAAACAAAAGAAAAAAAAAAATCAAGGGCCATTTTCAAATATCTATTTCATTGTCTCTATTAGAGGCTTTTTTAAATCCTTTGGGGTGGATTGAGAACCCAACCCCCCAAAATTTTTTTATTTTTTAAAATAGAAAAAAATTTTTTTTAATTTTTTAAATAAAGTTTGGTCAATAAACCCCCAAAAAATTTTAAAAAAGGGGAAATGTTTAAGAAGGGCGGTGGGAAATTTTGATTTCCAAAAAGAATCTACCTTAAGTTTTTATATTGGGTGTAATAAATTTTTAAAAAAATAAAGATGTAGAAAGTAAAAAAAAGGAAATTTTAAGATGGAAGTAAAAATTTTTAAAAATAAATTAAAATAAAAATAATAAAAAAGTGCAATTTAGGGGTTTTTAAAAAAAGGAAAAAGGGAGGGGGAAAAAATTTGAAAGAAAAAGGGGGTTTGAGAAAGGAAAGGTTTTGGGAATTGGTTTTAAATTAAAAAAAAATTTAAAAAAAGGGTAAAAAAAAAAAAAAATTTAAAAATAATAAAAAAAGAAAAAAAAAATTTTTAAAAAAGAAAAAAAGGGTAAAATGGATTTTCATTGGAATATTAAGAGTTGGGTAGGTTTAATTCCCCTTTTTTTTTTGGGGGGCCAGTTGTTTTGAAAATTTTTTTTTCCAAACAATGGGGGGAAAAAACAAAACTGACCCTTTAAAAGCCCTGCTTTCTATCCTAAATTTATGATGAATGTCTTTTTCTCAAACAAGGGTAATTTTATGGTACTAAGTGGCAAAAACCTTCAGGAAAAAAAAAAAAAAAAAAAGGGGGGAAAAATCTTTTTTTTAACTTAAAAATTTTTAAAATTTATGGAAAATAACCCATTTTTTAAAAAAAAATTTCTTTAGGGTATTTTCCAAGAAAGAATTGCCCCCTTGAAAAATTGAAAAAATAAAAAAGTATCAAAAAAATAATATATAAAAAAATTGACAATTTCTTAAATCAGGTTTTTTTTTTTTTAGTTTTTTACTTTTTTTTCTTTTTTTTAAATAATAAAAACAAACCCGAAATTCCATTAAAAACCTTTTAATTAAATAAAACTTTAAGATTTTTGGGTTTTTTAAAAAATTAAAACATTTTTTTTTTTAGCCCATTTTATTTAAAAACCTTTTTTGGGAAAAAAAAAAAAATGAAAACAAAAAAATAAATAAATATGAAAATTAAAAGAAGGGAAAATCCCAAAAAAATTAAAAATTTCATAAAAAGACAAAAAAAAATTTTAAAAAATAAAAAAATAATAAAAAAAATTGAAAATGAAAACGAAACCAAAAAAAGAAAAAAAAAAATAAAAAAAACCCAAAAAATTCGAAAAATAAAGAAAAATGATCAAAAAATGTGTTATGAGGGTCGTTGAGTTAATTAAAGGGTAAAAATGTTTTTCAAGTGAAAAGACTTTTAAAATTAAAAAGACATATATAATTTGATCAAATTTTGGATTTTAAAATAAAAAAAAAGGCATTTTTTAGAAATCAATTTTTATGGCTTAGGTTTGACTATCATTTTTAGATATTTTGAAAATTTAAATTTTTAAAAATCATGGCCAAATTTCACCAAATCGGACTTAAAAAAGGTATTTTAAGGCTATTTGAAGATTTAAACAAAAGGAAATTTGGGGTTTAAACTGATTCCTAAATTTAAGTTTTAAATTGGGTAAAAATGAAACATTCTGAACATATGATTTTTAACTTCATCTTTACTTAAGGAAAGGAAAGCAATATTTTTTATCAAAAAAATTTTTTGGGTTTTTTTTAGGGTCTTTGTTTAAAGGAAATTGAAAAATAAGGTTCAAAAATCATGGAAAAAGAAAATGGAAAAAAAAAAAAAAAAAAAATAAGAAACAAAAAGATAAAAAAGGAAGGGGACAAAAAAAAAAAGAGAAAAAAAAAAAAGGAAAAAAATAAAGGTGACCATTTCAACTTTTAAAGGATACGTTTTATAAATAGACTGTGTTAACCAAATTTTTTTAAATACTACGTTGTACAATCTAGTTACCTATGTTTTCATGGGGACACAAATGATACCACATAATCATATTGGGGTTAACCAGTGGATTTAATTGACTAAGGTTTACCTTTCTTTTCTCTTTGTTCCTTTTTCATCAAAGAAGAAGCTCAAAGTGTGAAGTAGCAACTTTTTTCATACATACCAGGGATTTTTACTCAATTTACCCTCTTTTTTGGGAAAAAAAAATCAGAAAACATATGGAATAAAAACTAAAAAGTGACCGAGTTATCTTATAAAATAAAAACCTAAAACCCCATCCACAAATGGTTTAATGGGTAAAGCGAGTTATAGGGGAAGTTTCGAATAAAATTTTTGGGAAATTCTTTATTTTTAAAAAAAATTTATATTTTTACTTTTAATATGTTTTAAATATTTAAAAAAAAAAATTTAAATTTTAAAAAAATTATCATTTTTCCCTTAAATTCTTTCACAAAATTATTTTTTTTTTTTTTTTTTTTTAACATTTTTTATGGGATCTAAAAATCTATTTCCCCCAATCAAAAATAAAAAAAAAAAAAAAAAAAAAATTTAGAGAAGGGCCATCCCCTTTTTAGGGGAAAAATTCCCCTTTTGGGAAGAGACTGGAAATATTGCAAAAGGAAGGGTTTTGAAAAGGTTTTCCCCCACGTTAAGCAAAAGGCCCAAACTTTTAAAACCCCGTTTCTAAATAATTTTTGAAATTTGGGGGTTGGACTTGTTTGACCTATTGATAAATATGATGGTTTACTGATTTAGACTTTTCAAAATTTCCAAGACGCCCTTTTTAAAATTAAAAAACAAGTTATAGACTTGTTTGAAATTTGCCCAGGATCCGAAATCATTTTTAAAGGGATTAAGTTTTTCTAATTTTTATAGTTTTATTTTTACTCTATTATTTTAAAAGTTATTTTGGGGAAGCAAAAAAAAAAATTGCTACATAATTTATGGTTTTCATAAAAAAATTATTTTACCTTTTATGTTGGTCAAAAGTATTAAACTAAAATTATTGTTGGATTTTTGAAACTATTGTTTTTTTATATGAATGATCAAATTTAAACCCCATAAAAAAAAAGGTTTTTATTTAAAGGATAAGTATATTTTTTTAAACAAAATTTTTTGTCGAAAGAAACAAACCCAAACTGAAAAAAAATTTTTTGGGTTTTTTGTTTTAAAAAGAGAGTCAATAACTATGATATATTTTTTTAAAAAATTTTTTTCCCTTTAATAAAAAAATTTTCCAAACACGGGAAAAAAAAAATTTTGTTTAAAATTTTAAATTTATTACTAGAAATAGATTTATACTTTAAATAAAAACAAATTTAAAAAATATAAATTTAAAAAATTCTTTCATACGAACTCACTTAAAATTAATGCGGAATGAAAACCCTACTCTTTAAAAATTTTAAACCCCGTTTGTTGGCCCGGTTTACTCCGATTTTGGGTTTCAAATAAAATTTTGGAAAATAGAGGAAAAAAGGACAAAAAAAGGATATTTTTTAAAAAATGTCGAAATTTTGATATGAAAGGCGATCCCATTCGGAGTATAGAAATATGGGCCCTTTTTATCATCTTTGTTTTTATTACTTTTTTTTTTTTTTTTGTTTTCTTTTTTAAAGGAGTAGACTTTTACTCGTCGTTTGCCGGTTTAAAATTTCTTTGCAAGAGGGAAAGAAAGGACTAAATTTCAGAAATCTTAAATGAAGGCAAAGGTTTGAACCCTGTGAATAATTTTTTCCTTTGGGAAATGGAATGGGTTTAATTTCCTCCCAGCTCCCCAACGCATTTGGGCAAAAAAGAAAAAATCCTGGAAGGGAAAAAGATAAAAAAAGCGATGGAAAATATGGATATTGATTGAATTATCTCGGAGACGTTTTTACGATGAATTTTTTGATTACATAAATTTTTATGGCGGGAGAAAAAGGAGTGTACTTATTAAAAAACCAAAAGAAGGGATGAAGAGTTGAATTTATTACGTTATAAAAATTAAATCAATTAAAGGTCCTCGATTGAAACTTGATATAGTGAGGGGGAAATTAATTTTTTAAATAAAGTTAAAAAGGAAAAAAATGCATTTATTCTTTTCCATGACATCTCACAACTTTTTCTGAGTGGGAGAGGAAATGAAAGTAACCAAATACATTTTAAAAAAAATTTTAAAATAATAGAAAAAAATTTAAAAATATAATTCAAAGGGAAAAAAAGTTAAAAGAAATAATTATCGATTATTTCTTAACATTTTAAAGGGAAGAAAAAAAGAAAAAGAAAAGAAAAGGGAAAGAAAGACCAAAAAGTAGGGATTGTATGGTTTTTTTTAATTAAAAAGTTTTTTTTATTTATTTTTTGTTTGAAATGAAATTTTTTTTTTGGTCCCCGGGTTTTATCCTTTTTGAAAGGCAAAATTGGGAAAGTGCAAGAATAAGAAGCTCCCCTAGATTTTCATGTTCCCACTAAAGTATAGTAACAATTTAGTGAAAAAAAAACCCTACTTTTTAATTGTCAGAAGACGCACGTTTATTTTTATTTCCCCATTAAAACTTGGCAACGTACATGTCAAATTATTTAAAAAAGCTTTTGCTCCCCTTACCCCGCTTATCTTAATTTTTTTCAAACTACTAAGTGACCCTTTTATTTATATGGAAAAATGATAAAAATTGTGGCTTGGGGAAATAGAAAATAGGAACCCCTTTAAAATTTTCCCCGGGCCCGTTTTTCAGAATTAATAATTAGATGGAGAAAGAAAAGATGTTTGTGAAGCTTTATACTTTTTTTGAGGGGGGAAGAATTAGGCGAGAAAAGAATTAGAAGGAAGGGGGAAAAATAGAAAAAAGAAGAATATTTTTTTTTTTTTTAAAATGAGGGAGAGAAAAAAAAAAAATGAAGCGAAAGAAAAAATTTTTAAAAGAATTTAAAAAAAAATTTTAAATTATATAATTTTATATTACCTTAAAAAGATATAAGATTAAAAAAAGAAAAAAAGTAAAATTTTGGAAAATTCAAAATTTCCTTTTTACACTTTTTTTTTGGGGGGGGGAAAAGTCGCTAGGGGGGGAAAATTTTGCTTCCTTTTTATTTTCCTTTTTTTTTCATTTTAAAACAAGAGGAATTCTTTAAAATCCCTTTTCCGTTCACTTTATTTTCTTTAATCCTTTCTTTTTCCCCAAAACTGATTAGTTTTTGGAAAAACCTTTTTTTGAGATTCATTTCTATAAAAAAAAATTTTAAATATAATTTTTTTTAAAATTTTTTTGAAAAACCGTGATTATTTTTTTTTTAACAAATATTGATTTATTATTTATTGCTAAGTGTTGTATTAATTGGGGGAAAGGGGACCAATTTTAATTATGAAAAAAATTTTAAATTTGATAAAAAATATTACTACTTTAATTAAATTTAAATGATAAATGAATAATTAAAAAAAACTAGATTTTGGTGGATAGCTATATGAAGGGGAAAATGAAAAGGGAAAAAAAAAAAAATTTTGAGGTCATATTAGGCATAAATAAAGGTGATGTAAACCATCGTAGCATTGTGGCTTTTTTTCCAAAAACCTCAGGTAGTGTGGTAAACCCCCCTAGGAAGGAGTAAATTTCGTGGTGCCCACTTTCTGGCCCTTTGTGCAGCCCCGAAGTAACCAAGACGTTTAAAAGGGTTTTTTTTTTTCTTTTTTTTTGATTATTATTTTTTTATTTTTTGTATTTCTAAAAATTATTTTGATTTATTATTTAATTTAAAAACTTGAAAAAACAGAAATGTTTTATAATTTTCTTTTACATAAGATTTTTCCTATTTTATATGTAAATTTGTATTACTAGAAAAAAAGTGTAATCTTTTAAAGAACGGAATACACCCTGTACAAAGGTTGAATCCCCCCAATAGCCATTTTTCATCAAAATTTTAAAAGCCTTTAATTTAAAAAAAAATTATTAGCATAAAAATCTAAATAATACAAGAAAATCATTAAGGGCCCAAAAATAACAAAGTATAAAAAACAAGTCCCCAAAATTGTGGTGTAAAAGTTACGAGAAAAAAGTTATTTAATTCTATCTAGTGCTTAGTGATAGATTTTTTTGTGATGTGTAATTTATTTTGTTGGGTAATTTTAAAGTAGGTATATAAAATTGGTAGAAATAAAAAATAATACGTTTTGAAAAACGCGTAAAAAGAAAAAAAAAAATTTAAAATAAAGTCAAATTTAGGTAGAAACCGTGGAAAGAAAAAGAGGGACTGTGAGGGCGCACGAGGTGGCCTCAGGTCGAGATGTACCCCCAATTTATTTTCTGGTGGTTTTGTTTTTGTGATAACCCCTCTTATTAAAATATCGTCCTGGTGTTTATTTTGTGGGAAATTTTTATACTTTTTTTTTTTATTTTTTTTTTTTTTTAAAAACACTGTTAATCTTTTTGATAAAATTTAAAATTTTAAAAACAGTTTTAAGAAATTTAAATTCATTTCTTTTTGAATGGAAAATTTAATAAAAGCAAAAAATAGATTTTTTTTTAATTTTAATAATTATTTTTTTAAAAATATATTTAGTTCCCAAAAAGATGAGTATTAAAAAACCCTACTATGTGAAAATTTTTTAAAAATAGAAATTAATTATTTTTATACGTAAAATTTTTGATAATTTTATTATTTTCATTTTTAAGCTTAAATTTTGTATTTGTTATTTGGAAAAAGATTTAAAATTTTTAAAATATTTCTAAAATGCTAATGTTTTCCCCAAATTTGTTTAAAAAGTTGACTTTCTTCAAATAAAAATTTTGATTTTTGAAAAGTTTACAAAGACATAGGTTTTAGTGTTTATGTATAATTGTTGGAAATAGTAGCACCTTAGAGTATATAGTTAGTTAGTTTTTTTAAAAAAGGTAAAAGATGTCAAAAAGCCCCGGGTTTTTATAGGTCTTAATTTTCTTTATCCCCCGTCGAAATATATTTAAATTTAGGGTAGTTATGGTTTGCCTCCTTATATTAGCTAACTGTAATAAGGTTTTGAGATGAAGTACAATTTGCTCACTAAATGAGAGTACAAAAAAGTACCTTAAGCACAAATTGGTTTTTAAACAATTATTTTAAAAAAATAAAATGCATTAATGCAAAAAAAAAATGTATTACCGTGTTTTCCGTCCCCAAGGTTTGGGAAAAAGTCCGTTTAAATTTGAGTTGGCGTTTGGAGCGAATCGGAATCAAAAAATAATGAAAATTTTGTAAAGGAGCATACCCCCCTCGCCATGACAAATTGAACCCCCAGTCTTATCCTTACTGAATTCCTCACTTGTTATTAGTTTGATTAAGGTAGGGAAAAGACTATTTCAGCTACTATTGGAAAGGATTTGTGTTTAATCTAAAAATTCCCACGTTTCCTAAAAGGGTTTGCATGTTA
>JAMXBC010000804.1:0-13585 GCA_024138005.1 Lumnitzera racemosa | reverse complement strand
AAAGGAATCTTTAAAAAAGGGTTATTTTTTGGGCAAATCTCAAAATCAAAGTAAAAAACTAATTAACACAGTCAAAATTCAAAAGTTTTTTATCGGCTCAATAATTCCTGTATTAAATCAAAATATTTCATAAAATGATTTTAACCCCACAGAAACTGATCGACCGACTAAAAAAGTGTATGTTTTACGTAACCCCAAAAACCCTACAAATAATAGCAGGGACTTTAAAAGGGGATTCGCGCAAGTGAAGACCCAAACAAAATTTTTGTAACAAAAACTTTAACAGTTTTTAGAAAATAGTTTTGATTAAACTTTTCCCCAATCTTTTAGCTCATTAAACTTTTTCTTTTTTACACCCCTTAAATTGGGTTGTTTTATGTAGTGGGGACACTCTATCACGTATCTGTCCCGGTGTAAAGGGCGATTTTTTTTAGAATACAAGTTCAAGTTATTAGAGCATCTTATTTTAACATCTTCAATCGATGGGGGGTTTTCTAATTTTTTATTCGTGGAGACTCCACTATGAGTGGTCTAGAAAATTTTTCAGATTTAGTAATTCCTTATCTTAGCATTATTGTAAAAATATATATTAGTTTTGATTTTGTAAATGACTTTGGGTTTTAAATATGATTTGACACGATGAAGCTATTTTTAGAAAATCCCACGTTCTTACTTTTAAAAAGGTATGAAAGGGGAGCTAACACGTTTTAAGGGTGAGGACTTGTCGAAAATAGAATGAATTTTTTCAAAATACACTAGTGATCTAAAAAACCCAAAGACCCCTTTTTTTTTTCCCCAATTTATTGAAAATTTCGTTGACTAAGGGAAATGCATTAGTAAGTTTCTGCTCAAAAAACCTATTTTGAAAATTTGCTAAGTTCCCACTGTTTTAGGGCCCTTTTCTAAGTGGGCCATTCTTAGAATTTTCCCCCAAAGACAAAAGCCCAAGCCCTTTAAAAACTTCTAGATGAGAAGTTCTAGAAGGTTTAGAAAGTTCGAAATTGTATATATTGGTGAAGGTGGGTAAATGAGTAGGGGGGAAATCAATTGAAACCTTAAAACAAATCGTCTGCCCTTTAGTTTAAAGGCTTTTTGTTATATGGGGTTTTCCCCCTCAGATGTAACACAAGTTTTTTGAGTGAATACAGTATACTACACAGTTTTTTCTCTACTTTCTCTCCAAACATTGTGAGGTTACGGGCTGACTTACCCTTCCCTAGTGAGGAGGAACGCTAAGTGCCGACGAGTCGAGCGACGGAATCCCCCCGGACAAGGGGCATCAGACCCTGAAAAAGGGAATGCTTGTGGAGAAGATTCATTAGAGGAGACAACAACGTTAAAGGGTCGGGAGTTGGCTGACCATGACGATCCCCCCGTGTTACCAGGCAAAGGGCTAGGTTTCGGGCCCTTTAAACTTTCCCCTTAATGGAGGGATAAGGCAGAGTTAGCATTGCTGGGGCTAAGGAAATTTTGATAGTCTAAAGGAGTCTTTTAGAAATGGGGGAAGAACTCAGCAATTGCAGGGACATGAATCGGCTGTAAAAAGGCTTAGCAGCAGGGAAATTTTTTTGGAGAAAAGGGTGTCCCTCCAACCCGATTACGGCCCTTTAAACAAGGAAGAACTTATAAAGCTAAATTGATACATAAATGGCCATGCATAAAAAATTGAAGATCCAAGCAATTGGGGGGCCTGCCGAACGCTAGCAAATGGAATGTCCCCAACCGGCCATGGGTTAAATTTTTCCAAGACCAGAGATTTTGGCGGGATGCGGTCGGGGAGGAAAAAATATAACTTCTTGGGGTGGAACAAATTTTAATGTGTGGGAATCTTAATGATGCGGAAAAGGGTACTACTGCTACCATGTATTGAAAGACTCAGCCATGATATGGTGCGAAAAAGGCGGCTGAAATCAACCCCTGGATAGCTTTGTACAAGATTAAAGGGGTAAAATTCCCCCCAAAATGCTGCAAGGGAAAGCAAAGGTGAAATTGCGTCCCCTAACCTATGGGGTGAATAAAGCAATATGTAAGGAATTTTGAGTTGATGTTGGAGACCCCAACCCTAACCAAAAGATGTTTTGGGTGTTTTTTGGGATGGCTTAAACCCCTGGGCAAAATTTAAAACTGGCGAAGGGGGGGGAAGACATTTCCAAGCAAAGCATTGCTGAAAGCCTAAAAATTTTTCGGAAGAGATCCAAGCCCAAGGGGAGGAAGAGGGAAGGGGGAGTTAAAAGGGGGAAAGAGGGGGAGTTTTTCCCAAAGGAAAACCAAAGCTAAGAAAGAGAAAACGATCGGGAAGAACCGTAAAGGGGGAAGAGGGGGAAAGATGAACCCGTGATTAAAAATTTTATTTCTGTAATGGACCCCATTTGCCGGGAGTGCCCAAAGAAAAGAGTTTGGGGGCATGGTAGCGGGTGAAAGCTCAGTTTGGGGGGATGACCCCCAGTTAGGGTCGTCTGTCTACCGTGCGATGAAGTCTCAAGTAAATGAAAGAAAATGATTGATGTATCCCGAAGAAATCGATGCGGGAAAGAAACTCAATGCCCATAGAACAGGAGCATTCTCTTTTTATTTTTGATATGGCAGCAAAGTTGGGGCTAAAATGAGGGCCCAAAACATGGCCAAAACTTTAAACTCAAAAAAAATTTCCCCATATTGGAGTCCCAGGGGATAGAGTCCGTATTGGGGGTTGGAAAGGGAAAGGGACGTTAAAAGTAGTGCCAATGGAGTTTTTGAGTTCGTGTTTGGGAGGTTTTCTTGATCGATTGTTCGCTAGTCCCACGAGCTAACGCATTTTTATTTGACACAATTCGCAATGCGGGGTTTTCCTGTATAAGAAAAGGTGGGCCAACCCCCAAAAATTTACAGCGATGAAATTTAAAAAAAGGGGAAACCAAAAGAATAATCATTTAAATTGGGCTGCCAAAAAAAGTTAGGAAGGACAGTGGTCAAGGAATTTTCCCACTAAGGGGGGGAAATTTTGGGGTTTTTAAAGGATATAAGACCAAGGGCCCCAAGAATTACCCCCAAGAAGGGGGGTAACCTGGATAAATTGGAATGGACCCAGGCCGCCCCCCGCCGTCCCATATGGAGTCACCTCCAAATTAGAGAATTGAGGCGAAATTAAAGGAATTTTAACTAGAACGGGTTTTCATTGGGCCTTCAAGGGCCCCTTTTGGAGCCCCCGATTTTAGAAGAAACAAAGGGAACACTCCGAATTGTTTTTGATTATCGACCCTTAAAAAAGGGTAAAGATAAAGAACAAGTACCCCATTCCATTGGGTTCCCGGGTTTAAATCGAGGGGTTGGGGAGAAGCTGATATTTTCCCCAAATTTGGTTTTATGCTGGGATATCAAAAAAAGGTGGATTGCAAAAGGGAGAGAACCCAAGACACTTGGTTAAAAGGGTATGGTGCTTTGAATTCCTAGTCATCCGTTTGGCCTTACTAATGCCCCGCTACTTTTTGCACACTTATGAATGGTTTCTAGCCCCTTTTTGATCAATTTGAGTAGTATATTGGATATTTCTATTTATGAAAGACTTTGGGAGGAACATTAGATCCCCTTCGCTCAGTATTTTTTGCTTTGAGGAGAATGATTGTATGTAAAAATAGAGAAATGTCCTTTTTCGCAAAGAGGTGACTTTCCCTTTGGTCCATAGTGGGGAAAAAAAGATTAAAGGATAAGGGAAAAGGGTGGGGCCACGGGGATTTAAAGGAACCCAAAGCCTACGGGCGAGACCTTTCCCTTGGCTTAGTAAATTACTACAAAATTCATTAAGGCTATTCGAAGATAGCTAGCCTTTGATGGACTTACAAAAAAAGGGATCCCCCTTGGGGTTTTTGGAGTACAGCGAAAAGGGGGGGCCCTAGAGCCTTAAAAAATGGCATCACGAAGGGACCGGTTTCCCCTTTCCCAACTTTAGCCCCCCTTTTGGGGTATGACTATGCTAGTGTTTTCTTTGGGAGGGGTTTTAAGCGGAAAAACCCCCCCGTACATTTGAGAGCCGAAAGTTGAATGATACAGGAAAATTCCCATGCTGAAAAGGAGATGAGGGCGATAGAACACTGTCCGGTATGGAACACTACTTATTGGGGAAAAGTTTGTGGTCAAAGATAATAGGCACCGCATTTCGCCCAAAAAGAAGCTTGCCAACAACCCGAGGGATTTTTTTCGGCAAATTTGATTTCGACCTTAAAAAAGTGGGGTAAGATATGTTGTGGCGGTGCTTTTAGCGGAGGGGCAGTTGGGAGCCATCAGCAAACCAAAAAAACCTCATTGATAGAATTCAAGAGGGGGGGGGAAGGGATAAGCAAGCTAAGTTTTGGATTCAAAGTCAAAAGGGAAGACAAAAAGGGGAAATTTTGGGAAAGAATGGACTAATATTACAAAAAGAACGAAAATTTTTGTGCCCCCTTCCTGAATCTGAGAAGGGGGATACTTTAAAATTCATATTCTAAAAGGGGATTTATCCCGGAATGCACCGTACCCAAGATTAGTGGGGAAAAAAGGTATTTTTTTGGCCCCACATGAGGGAAATATTTAAAGCATGTCCGAACTTGTTTCGGTGCCAACAAACAAAATTTTAACCAAGAACTCCGGGCTACTAGAGCCCCTTTTCCCCTTTTTGAACGGCTTGGGAAAGTTTTTCCTGGGCTTTATTGTTTAAAATTACCCCGTCGGAAGGGGATGGACAATTATGTGGTGAGACGGTTTTTCAAAATACGCGACTTTTGTTCTAGCAACAAAGGGGGTACCCCGCGGATGAAGCGGCCCCGGGTTGTTCTTTAAACATAAAGAAAAAAATTGGGGGCCCAAAAAAAATTTGGGTGATCGAGATGGCGATTTACAGGGAGATTTGGCAGAGCGTTCAACTTTTGGGGTCTGAGTTAAACTTTTCAAATATCTCATTCCCAGGGATGGTCAACGGGGGAGTGAATGTTAGTGGAGTTTTACTTAAGGCATTTTGTAGGGGTAACCAACATAATTGGACCCAAATTGTTAGACTGGCCAGTTTTTTTGTTTAACTACAGAAAAATGAGTCCATCGGGCAAGTCCTTTTGAGATTGTCTGGGAAGGCAACCCTTTTTCCTCATACAGGGCAATAGGATTACAGGGGCCACCCTCCCCCATATAAATTCGCAAGGGAATGGCAGGAAAACATGACTTTGCCGGGCCTACTTAACCGAGATCAAGGAATAAAAGATTGCAGACAAGAAGCGGGGGTCGATGGAATACCATAGGTTTACAAGTGCGTTAAGTTCATTTATAAATTACGAAGGGCCAACTACTAAAATTTTAAAAAGAGGCGATACGAGGGTCCCTTCCCAAATTGTAAAAATTGGGGGAAGTTCTTATAAATTGGGAAATTCCCCTTAAAAAAATCCACCCCGGTTTTTAGTAAGATGCTAAAACCCTCTCAAAGAAAGGAAAACCATAAAACTATATCACAAAGGGGCCCCCAAAAGGAGTACGGGGTTCATTTGAAAAGGGAATCAAGGGATCATGCTGATAGCTGGAAAGACTGGACAAACTCCCAGACAAAGTTAGGTAATGTGGAAGGGGGGACCAAGAGTGAGGGCCCGTTGGGAACCAGCGAAGCACGGGCAATTTAAAGACAAATTCAACAATTCCCTGAGAAGGGGGCGACGAGGGGGTCGCGGGTTAAGGGGAGAAAGTTTACGGACCTCTCGAAGTGGGCCATTCTTAGGGGGTTCCTAAAGCCCAAAACAAAAACCCAACTCGCCAAAAGCTCTGATATGAAAAGTTCTAGAAGTTTGAGAAGCCAGAAGATTGTAAGTAGTTGGTGAAGGTAGTAAATGTATAGTTGGGAACAATTGTAACCCTTAGATCGAACGTCGGACCATTAGATTTTAAAGGTTTTGTAATATTTGGGGTATTCCCCCCAAAATAACAACCCAAATTATTTTAGTGAATACGTAACTAAACCGTTTTCCCCTTACTTTTTTCCTCTAACATTGAGTGTATTTCAGGCTACTTACCCTTTCCCCAGTGAGGTCGGGCCAAGTGCCCCACGGGGGCGAGCACGGAATCCGCCCCCGACAACCCATGGTGGGTTTCATGATCATTATTCTCGTTAAAAAAACCACCCCTTATTTGGGGCCCGATGGGTGGAAAAAATTTAAAAAAAGAGGAAAAAGAAAAATCTAGATCTAGTAAATAAGGCACATCCGATAATCAACTTAAACGGTAAACTTTTAATAAATATTTTAAATCTTTGTCGAAACGAGAAGTCTTAGAAAACACGTATATAAAATGGTTAATTCCAACAACATTTTTTACCCTTTTGGGGGCCTTCCCTTAAGATTTGAAAAAAGGAAGAAAAAAAAAAAAAAAAAAAAGTCCAAACCCGGTAATTTAAGTAGCAAGGATAAAAAAAATTGATCCGATGCGTTATAATTATAATTTCAGGAAAACGAAGTTACAAAATGATGCCAAATTGGGTGGGTCGATTCTTTTTTATTTAATACGAAATTTTCAAAAGGCATTGAAAATTTATTTAAACACTTAAAAAATCAAACATTTTACGTTTAGTATTTTTTTTAGGTTTGTTGGTACCAAACTAAACCAAATCATTTTAAATGTTGATCAATCACTTAATAAACCAAATTATTTAATGAAATTTAGTCAATTCAAACCCCTATCAAAAGTACATTTATTTTTAATTGAAATCAATTTTTATTTTCAACCATATATTTGCATTTTTTTGAGGGAAAATATAAAAGAATTAAAGTTTTCATATATTTTATTAAACCTCATTGCATCTTTAAAAGATAAAAAGGGGCAAACGGGCGAGCCCTCTCCACATTCCACCCGCTAACCCCATGGAATAGCAAACCTTTAAGCTTTGCCCGTCTTTTTGTCAAGAAATTTTGACTCAACGCTGGGAAAACATTGGGAACGATAGAAAAAAGGGGGTTTTTGTAGTTCTACACCTACCCCCTTTTATTTAATAGGCAATTTTTTCCCTTTAAAATAAAAGAAAAAAAATCCCTTCAGTGCCACACCTTTCAAGGTAGCGTAGAATGGGGGAGAGCAGATCTTTTGGATATATAATCTAAACAAAATAAGTTATGGGGGAAAAATCTCTGTGGAAAACACTTTCAATCTGTTTAAAGCCTTTTTTTTTTTTTTTGGAATTGTTGTTCCTTTCAAAGTAGTTGAGCCAGACCCGATTTAAAAAGATGAAAGGCCAAAAAATATGAAATAATTTTCAAATTCCCCCCTTTATTGGGGAAAAAAAAAAAATCAAATCTCATGTAAAAAAACCTTTTTTTTTTTTTTGAGAAAGAAAAAGAGTGGGAATTTTGAGATTGAATGAAAGAAAAAAAACAAAATGAAAAAAAGTAAAAATGTTAAGTGAATCACAAATTGGGGGTTTTAACTAAAAAGGGAAACTTATCCTTTTTTTGTAATGTGTTTAGTAAGGACAAAACTTTGAGGAAAAAGGAAAATTTTCATTTTAAGTTGAAGCAAAAACCTTTTTTTGAAATTTCAGTTTAGTATGAAAGAAATTTCATTTCCCCTATTTCCAGGGGGTTTGCACAGTGGATCTTTTAAAAAAATGCAATAGTAGAAAAAGGGGTATTTTTAAACGGGAAAGAAATTGGGAAAAGTCTGGAAATTTCCCCTTTTGCAAATTAAAAAAACAAACCCACTATTCCACTCCAAGCCCCGAAGAAAATCCCTTCCCTTTGCTTCATATCTTTTTTTTAATCAATAAGTAGGAACCAAAAACATGAGTTACACTATCCGGTTTCAACCCCCCTTTTATTGCGCCCAAAAATTTTTTTTTTAGCAATTTTCACATCTTCTATTTGTCGCTCCTATGGGGTCATTGCAACAATCTTTTTTTTTTGCAGCTTTCTTTTATACTTAAATTTTCCCGCCCCACCATACCCAATGAATTTAAAAAAAAATTTACTATATTTTTAAATTTGGAATTAAATTTTTATTCATAGTATTTCTCATGTGGAACCATAGAGGAATTCCTAACAACTAATTGGATCAATTTATGATTAATAGATAGAGATTCACCAAAGTTTTTAGCATTATGGCAACCCCCTTTAAAAAAATAGCAAATTTAGGGGTCTACCAAAACAAAAATCCTATTTTAGCTTTATTTCTCCTTTCTAGTTTTCTCATATGCAAGAAAAAACCTCATAGCTGATTTGAGCAAATTTATTTGTTCTTTTCCCCTTTAGGTTTAGGGTTATTCCTAACCTATAGGAGTAACGACTATTTTTTTTTTGGTGTTACGTTAGAAGGTTGCCACGAGTAAGTAACTTTAGGGACCAAAAGGAAATTTCTCCATAACTAGATAAGTAGCTTATCAAATCAGTTGCAACATGGATGGGAATGCAAGCTACGAAGATACTTAAGTGGGGAAACATCAAACCTTTACTTAATATCCTTAGATAAGTCCATAATCACTACATGAGATCAACTGTAAATTGAAGTTGGGCCCTTTAAATTTTAACAGATTCCCACATCAAATATTAAAGTGCTCCATCACCACCCCCCTAGTTCTAAGAACAACATGAGTTAAGCTATGCCTCGATTTAAAAATATGAAAGGCCAAAAAATATAGAAAAGGGGTTTACAATTTATAAATTCCCCATCTTATTGGGGGTAGAAAATGGATTGACATCTCGATGTGAGACAACCTTGTTCTATTTTAATTAGGAAAGAAAAGAGTGGATTTATAGAAGTTGAGAGTGAAGTGAGAAAACAACAAAAAGAAAAAAGTAAATCGAGTTAAATTGAAATGTCAATTAGGTTTATAACCAAAAAATGCCACTTACTTTTTTATTATTAAATAAGAAGTATTTGTTCTAAGTTCAAAAGTTTGGTTTGGTTTGATCTCTTAGATCAAACTTAAACCATTTAGGCCTTCTTTAAAGCAAATTGTAAACCGAGCTAAACTATAAAAGAATAATGTTATATAATTTAATTGGTTTTGTTTCATTCTATTTAAAAATAGCCCTATTTGTAGCAAACTCTATCGAAATACTGTAAATTCCTTTTTCAACTATAAAAATGTAATTCAACTAAGTTTTCACGCTTCAACCTTAAAACTTGATAATTCCTTATTTCCTTCCCGTTTCAAATCCTTGCTAACTCTACATTACAAAAATGGATAAAGTTTTTCTATTCCAAATAGTATTTCAATATAAAGTGATGCATGGATCGAAACAAATTAACAATTTAAACCTTGCTGGTGTATATTTATCCATTTATTCCATTTGCTTTTTTTATTATTTTGCACTTCACTGGGCTACAAGATCCAGAATATGACATTTGCAATAATAACTAGGACTATAAAAAAGGGTAAATCAAGATGATATAACTCTATACTCGAGCTCCAGCTCGACTCGAAATTTTAAAACTTGAGAAATTTTGAGCTTGTGCTCAAATTAAGTGGCACCCAACAACTCGAGTTCAACTTAACTAAACTCATTTGAGCTCGATTTTTTTGGAAAATATATTTTACTAATTATAGTAACATTTAAAATCAAACTTGACTAGAACTCAACTTATATTTGTACTTGATTCAAGCCCGATTAAGCTACGAGCTAATCTAGCTAAGAAATTATGAAGCTCGAGTTCGACTCAATCAAAAACTGAAATAGATTAAGCTCGAGCTTGACTTGAACTTTCTCAAATCAAAATAGAGTAAATATTGAGTTAAATCGAATTAGCTTAATAAATGATTTGACTTGTTTACACCTTAATAAACTATTTTCTTTTTCCGTATATCTCATCAAATCGTATATAGCTATACATAAAGGAAAATATTTTTTTAAAATGATAAAATTATTAAAGGGAAAACATTACCTTAGGCCTTATACATTATTAAGTATCAAAATAATAAACTTCTAATCATATATCTTGTTTATTGGGAATGGAACAAAATATGAAAATCATTGTAATTGTCAGTTCCCAAAAATTGTTATTGGGCAATCATACTCAAATTTAAGGCTTCAAAGAAACTTATCTAATTGAATCCAAATTTATAACTAAGTTAGAAAAGCTAGTTGAGGTAAAACCCAATAAAGTTAGATTTTAAAAATAATATCCAAAAACATTAAATATTAACAAAATCATTAAATATTAACATAAAATACCAAAATACCCTAAAATATCATCTAAAAAATATATAAAAAATTAGGGAAAACACTTGGGATTCACTAGAAAATAACATAGAATAGCTTAAAAAGAATAAAGCAGCTACATCAAAAACAAATAAATAAAAAAAATGACACCTCTTACTTGTAATTTTCTTAAAATAATAACTAAATAAATAAAAAATAATTATTAATGGATAATAAAAAATTAAAATTGACCTAAACTACTATAAATAGGACCCTAGGATCATATTATACACTTTAGACACTTAGGACATTTCAGGAAAATTAGAAAAATTGGGGAAAAAAAAAAAAAGAAAAAGTTGCATTCAATTCCCAACCCAAATCCCCAATTGTAAGGGAATCCTCCCGCCCCCATTAGTCCCCATCCTTAATCCCCCCATACATTCTACTGCCCATCCATCTTCCCCATTGTACCCCCAAAGGACTTGGTGGGGCAATTCCCTTGCCCTTTTTTCATGTATTTTCTAAAAATTTAAATAATTTAGAAAATTTATAAAAAAAAAATTTTAGGTTTTTTTATGTATACTTTCATACTAAAATTTTTTTTTGAAAAAATTTAAAAATATTTTATAACTTGCTTAACAAATGTATTTAACCCCCAATTTTGATTTTAAAATAAATTACAAAAAGATATTTTTTAAAAATTAAATTTTTTTTTTAGAACACATATTACATATAGTTTTTTTTTAGTAGCCCCCAATTTTTATTTTTTCAGCTTTGTATTTATTTTATTTTTTTGGCCCAAAAAGGGTTTAAAAAAAGGGTAATTTTGAAATAAATAGATTTTAAGGAAATAATTGAGAAATTTGGATCCAATTAAATTTTTAGATGTTTAAAGAACAAAATAGGGTTTAAATAATTTGGGTAAAAATCATATTAATTTCCAATTAAAAATTAAGGGCAAAAAAAATTTTAACGTATTAAACCCAATTGCATGAAAGAAGTTACTAGTTGAGTTCTATATATTTTTCTGAGCCTATATAAACTTTCATAGGATTATTTGATGACCTGTGCTATTTATTAAGATTTTTCCTAGGTAAATAGCCTAAATTAGTGATTGAGATGAATAATTAGTAATAATTGTTCAAAATATGTTAATTATTTGATTAAATCATACTTGAACATACCCTGACAACTAGATTATTCGTCATTTTTATTATATTTTGTACTATTATAGATATCAGGTAATGATATATACATATTAAGATTCAATAATATATTATTTATCATATTTTATCACAAAATAATGTAAAAATATATTTTATTTACATAATACGGTATCAATGTGATATTACTTACTATATAGCTTTACTTAGATACTAGGATTAGAAATACCTATAAGAATCATCTTCTGATAAAACCTGTAACCTGTATCGTTGAGTTCAAATGAATTCTACGATACCAACCTTATTACAATCGAATAACTTTAGATAATTTAATATAGCTATATAATAAGATGTAGTACTTAAATTTTATATGTATATATATAATATATAATTTGTAGATATATCAATATAAATGTACACACACTACTCTACTGAATAGTTAGATAAATAATCTCTTAATCCAGCACCAAATAAACTTTAACGTTTTTGTAAATCTTATAAAAACTGAATACGAGATTTGGTATATATAGGACTTTCAAGTGAGTGATGTACTAACGTTCTAGACCTATGGAGTGAGCTTCGATACAAGTAAATGGAATTTGTGGATACTAGAATAAATGCTCGCTTATGGTTGTAGTATTAGTTTGTGTGCATGCTACACCTGTGCTTAGTTATTGAAATATTGATTGGTAGTTGAGTTATATGTTACGTTGTATTGTTTGACCATGTTTGGTGTGCTACGAATTGGTTGATCACCTTGACCTGACTAATTAAAACTTGAACTAAAACTATAAATGGATATGCATAGCATCCCACTAATGGATGTTAGGTCTCTCTGGCTAAATTCCAACACATTTAACAAGATTACAATGATCTGGCCTTTTCTCATTTTTAGTCGAACTAAATGATAGAAGAAAAGGTCGCGGTAAAATTAATGGCATTGGATCGAAGGTAGTCATAGATGGAGCAAGAGCTTCCATTGCACAAGCTTGGAATTAGCTATAGGAAGGTCGTGTCCTTTATGAATTGGTCATTGTGGTCATCAATCATAAACTCCTTAACTGGGGTTAGAGCGAGTGGAATTTCTTTAACCTAGCGAAGAACAGGATAACATCATGCAAATAACATGTTACTTGTTCTTGCATTGCACGTAATAATTTTTTGATAACTTAATTGTAAGATTTTGCTTATATATCCTTTTTGCCTTCCGCCCGTTATTGAGCTATAGTTTGCTCACCCTCTCTATAAATCTATTGTAGGATTTAAGTAATTATACCATATGACGCTCACTTCTAGGGATGCAAAAAGGATGTTTTGGGGCCGAGTGAGGCAGTATAGAGGACTAAAGTTTTGGAATTTAGTTTTTATGGGGCGATTTGAGATTGGGGGAATCTAGTTGGATTCCTAAATTTTTAGTGTATTTCATATTTTTTACTATTATAATACTTTTTATTAGCTTTGTGTAAATATAAGTTTTTTAAATAGAATATTTGAAATTTTAAACTGTTTAGAGCGGTTTTTTGTATGAGCCTTTTGTAATCGAAGTTATGTTGCAAATAACGGTAGTTTTAGTATAAATAAAATTAAAATTTTGTAGTTAGACTTTTATAGCGTTTAGGACATAATAAAATTTTTAAGAAAAAAATAAAGAAATAATAACCATTACTTTTTTCTTCCCCTTAAAATGACTTAAGAATATTTAACCACCCCTTTACTTGGGAATTTAATTGTAATAAAGTGAAAAATGAAATGGAAATGTACAATTTTTTACATTCCCTTAAAAAATTGTTTAACATAAAAAAAAACATAATGAATAAAATATAATAAAATTAAAAATCCATTATATGTATAAGAGTAGTGAAGTGTGTTTGCAAGATAATGCTTTATGGGAATGGGGGATTAGAAAGATGGTAAAAAGACCCTTAAAAAATTATGAAGGGGAAAATATTGTTGCACAAAATTTTGTAATAGCAAAAATTCTAATAATTTAAGTTAAAGTTCAATAAATGCAATATAATTTATAGGAATAAAAGAGGAAGAAATGACTATTTATCAAATGAACATGTGGTAAGGTAAGTAAAATACCAAAAAACTTTAACTCAGCCCATGGTTGACAAAACCAAGTTGATGTGGGATATTTGGAAAAAAATTTGGGAATAATATTTTCCAATCTTAGAATTGTGACTTCTAATTTTAGTGATAATAATTTTAAAATTGTCATTCGACAAAAAAAGGAAAAAATAGTTTTTTAGGATGTTTTTTTCCTGCTAGGGGGTTAAATATCAAGTATCAAAAAAATTTTCTATT
>JAMXBC010000803.1:0-13587 GCA_024138005.1 Lumnitzera racemosa | reverse complement strand
GTAGGGATGCCCCCCACATGCTATTGGGCGTGCCTGGGAAGACGATGAAGATGTACTTTAGGCGATGCCTGCAGTTTGCAACCCAATGCGATGCCCCAGTAGGTATGCGCCAGCGGTTGAGCCTCGCTTAAAGCTGTTTTCAGGTTGGGTTATGGTAGATTGCAAAGAACGGCCTGTAGGCTGTCCCACCCCCAAGTTTCTCAAAAGATCAAGAGCAAAAGAGCCAGCCCCTTGGGGGTGCCACTTTGGTTTGTGTAGGGAAGGGAAGACCATGAGGAAGAGACTGTCCAGGTTGATAGAAAATTAGCGGGGGTCCAGAGGGTTTTTGTAGCCAGAACTGTTGGCTCTTGGTGTAAAAGTCTGTGGTGAGCCAAAAGGTCAAAAGAGAGTTGACTGCTGAGAGCCCTTTGTGTGTCTTGAAGGTGCTGTGTTGAGCCTTGGAATGTTTGATGAAGCTTGGATAAATGATGTGCCGTTTTGTGATGATAGTGGGGGCGTTCCAGATGCAGCGCAGAGGATGTGACCATGCAAGATCGCCTGATGACTGTTGCTGCGTAGACCTGTTTTGGGGGGTGCTCAAAAGCGGGGGCGATTGGCGCATCGCCAAAAAATAAGCTTTGTAGATGAGGTTTTCGTTCCAGGGGATCCAAGAAATCTCAAATGACTGTTGGTATGCTGGCCCTGGTGTAGACGCCCCTCCAATGATGCTGAGACGATCGAGGGTTAAATTTTTGAAGTACACCCGATGAAGCGAGAGGACCAGTAGCCTCTCGCCTGTGAGGTGGCGTGCTTGTGTGGCGCATGGACAAAGATGTTGAATGCCTGTGTGGTCTCTTCTTTTTCCATGGTTGTCTGTCAATGCGGGTTCGCTGGGGACGTCGACTGCTTTCTGTGTACTGTCTGGGTATGCTCGATGATCGTGAATCTTTTAAAGTCCTTTGTGTGTAACCCAATGACGGGATTTTAGATCCGTTTTAGGTATACCAGAGTCTAGATTGCCCAGCGTTGCAACGTTCAGTCGTCGTTATCTAGCATTGACGGAAGGGGACCTCATGGGTTAAGCCCGCCGTGAAGATGACAGCGTAATGGTAGATCCTTTTCGCCAAGGCACGTTTAAAGGGTTTATGGCGCTGCATTAGCTTTTCTCGATTGACCAACTTTCTCTTCCAGGCACGGGCCCACTGTTAGGCATCCGCACATCGGAGCATTACTGCAGATGGGGGGGTTTGGGGACCGGTATGTTTATCTTCTGCAGGGTTGGTCGATAGAGCTCGTGGGATGATGTGTAGCCGTTAGGATGAGAAAGCCTTTAAACTTTGCGCCGTCGGAAACACCAGTGTTAGCCCCATGCCCCAAACCCGTCGGCAAATTTCCAATTGAGGTAGATATCGGGTGTACTGACCCAATGCTTGGTAAAGGGCTTGAAAGCGTGTATGTGTTGTAATCGCGCTGCGTTGATGGGTCATCTGGACCTGATCGTCCCTTTGAAGGAGTTGGGGTGATATCAAGGGTTTTCCTGTGGGCAGAGGTTGACGGGGCCTGTGCTGGGGCCTGCATTATTGACAAAGGCGATTTCTGCTTTGTGATGATCTGAATAGTTTGTCTCTTGTTTTCGCATCCCTTGACAGCAACTTGGGTGATCCAAAGGGAAATCGCATCCCGCGTAGCGAAGCTCAGTCTGAAGAGTCAAGCCAGTGCGTCCCCTTTAGTCTGTTTCCCGGCGGGACATGTCGCAAGGCGCTGGATTGGATTCGTGGATGGGTGTTGGCCTTCTCAGACTGGATTATCGAATGGACGCCATTCATCCTCGTGTCGACGTACTTCACGTGAGCACTGCCATCTTTTGCATGTGCAATGATGAAGCGATCAAGGTCTTCTACTTCTTTTATATGTCAGCAAACTTCTACATCTCGGCGACTGCTCTTTTTGAGTCTTTCCTGGGGATTGAGTCCAGTGCGAGATGCAAGGAAAGCCTCCATGGCTGTTGAGGAATGTGGCAAGTTTTCCGAGCGACCTGAATGGAAGAGCTCATGAGCTGCCAGTCATCGATCTGGTCATTGTTGCTACCTTCCCAATGAGAAGGATATCATCAAAGGCCAGGTGATGTATGCGCTGGAGGAGCTCATCTCCCCAAAAGGGAGAAGTTGCGCATCAACCTGGTGTACAATACACCCAACCCCAATCGAGCCACTTGAGAGTGAGCTACAAGCACTACCGTTGCAGTACAAGAACTTGAGAGTGATCAAAGTACCAGGATCGAAGTCCAAGGCAGACAACCTCAACCACTTCTTCACCTTGGAGTCAGATGCAGAGGTGATTGGCATTTTTGACCTCTGATCACTGTCCCATCCACACAATCCAAGATGGGCTGCCGAAAGATCCTTTTGACAAGGTCGACATCGTCCAAGGAAGGTGTGTGGTTTTAACAACACCAATGAGAGCTTCTATGCCAAGATGATTGCATAGAGTTCGACAAGATCTATGCAATCTCGCATCCAGGTCGAAGCAGGATGTTTGGCTTTGGATGTTCTGCGGTAGCAACGGCTACTGGAAGGCTCCTCTCTTGCGTGCGCACAAGATGCATGGCGAGATGTTGACAGAAGATATCGACAGTGCGCTGAGAGCGTTTTTGGTGAAGGAAAGGTTGCTGTTCATGATATGAATGTCACCAGTTTCAGATGGCACCCAACAACTTCTACTCTTTCTGGAAGCAACGACTTCGATGGGCTCAAGGATGGACGCAAGCTTCGTCAAGCATATGCCGTTGTTGTGGACGAATCCTCCTGGTGGCAAGCGAGGTGCTGATGAAAGATTCGGTATCTTGTCGTTGCTGCTGGTTTTGAGAGATCAGTTACTATCTGGTGACACAGCACACATGCTTACTGATAAGTTTCGTGATCATCGACTGGCCCCCGATGTGGGTGCGTTCGTCAGGTTGATCTTCTTTCGCTATCCGATGGCAGAGTGGTTCTTCTTTGCGACGATCATCGCTCTGATCTTTACGCTTTACTTTACAGCAAAGGTGAGGTCAGAGTTTTACGACCTGGACAAGCATGACGGTGTTCAGCATCATCTATGTGCCATATTTGGTGCTGTTGGCTGTGATGGGTTTTTATGGTCATGCCAGAGAAAACGTAAAGACAGCTCTTGGAATCCGACAGCCAGGAAGTAGTCTGTATGGATGGATTTTGATCGCAGGGCGTGTGAGATGGTGCATGTTGTGAGGGTTGGCGTTGTGTCGTGGAGAGGTGTTTTGGTGATGTTGTCGAAAGTAAGGAAGGAGCGATGACTAGGTGGCGCACGCCAAGACATGCGGCTCAGCTGAAACATCCCTTGCTTGAGGGTTGTTGACCACTTTCACAGCTGTTCGCATCACTCTTGCGCAAGCATACCAACGCAAAGCATATCTTCATGCGCATGCTCGAAGGCTCTTTGATATCTGGGCAGAGAGTCTGTGATGACACGAGCACAGTCAACGAACAGGGTGAGAGGAAAGCCACATGAGCCCCGTGATGGCCAGCTGTCACCAGCAGCCACGACAATCTCCTCGACACGATGCAGATGCAAGCACTTATGATGATCGATGCAGGATACGTTCAGGCGCCAGTCTAGCTGTCGTCAACCATGCGCTGATCTCGAAAAGGCATGTTGCAGATACGCAAAGCCAGGGGCGAAGGTAGTCTGCAGTCGCTGACTTTCTCCAAGCTGCGTCCAACCCACTTCGTCACACATCACGCAACATCACGGTACCGAGCGCTTGGTGGTTGTGGAGCCTCATGGGTCGCCATGTCACAGCTACGTTGATTCTACCCTGGCTGGCAAGGTGCCATCGAAGTGTCGCAGGGTCTGCACAACATCGGCGAACGCCTGCGCAAGTTCAAAACGCAGTATGATGGTAACCTAGCCACGGTCTGCACGGCAAAAGCTGAGCCTCAGCTCTATGGGACTGCTTCACTCTGTTTGGTTTGCTGGCGTCATGACAGAAGCAAAGAACACTGACACTGGCGTTTGGACGACACCTGATGGGTCTCTTGAATGCCTTGTGCACGATTCATCGTGTGACAGGTCAAGCCGTCAAAGTGGATGGCGTTCACTACGAGATCGGCGCTGGCATTCCATCGCCAGACATGTCCATCACAGAGATCTGGCCAACGGGCGCTGAGGCAGCATGCTACAACTTCATGGCCGATTCCATCTATGAAGAGGAGCTTGGTCGTGTTTTAGGATGCTCCAAAGTCAGCAGGGTTCACTGGTGGCAAGCATGCGGCAGCGCAGCAGCGCTGCAGCATCATTCAACCCCAAGAATGCCCTGCTTACGATCCAGAACTACCAGGCATAGCCAACTCTGACACTACGAGGCTTTGCAGAGCGAAGCCTTTCTTCTTTCGACTGGTACTTCGCACACACCACGCCAGATGACTTTGGTGTACCACCTTCAGACAGATGGGGAAATGTTCATCTACCTCATCGGCAGCTCACCTAAGCTAAAGGGCTTTGGCCAAGAACCTATACGACCACGTCCTCACCAGCAAGCAGCAGGGAGTCAGAATCGTCGTATTTGCACACTGGCCTGTCCACATCTGGATATTGGAGCTCTTCGCAACCCTCCTTGGTCTAAACTTCAAGGTGATCGCAGCTGGTGTGCCACAGGCTGACGGGTGATAGTGTACATTGTCTTGTGAAAGAGGGCTGGTGAAACAAGGGAGGCTTTGGGCAGACAGCATCTTAAAGCGGTAGGAGAAGCCAGTTCCACAGGCAAATCTCAGGACTATTCTTATGGCAGCTGACGCAGTAGTGGTTGGCGAGGGAAGGTCCATGCGCTCGATCAGCAGGCGATCGAACCCCTTCATGTTCGCAGCTTCATTGTCATATGTCTTTCTCCCACTTCTACTCACAGCCACGCACTGACCTCCACGAAGTCGTCTCCAGCAGACACATCAGTGAATGAAGCCTGATCCACACCTTGCATGGCATGCTCTCTCCAGTACCCGCTCCGTGTCGGATGTGTTGGTGGTACCGTATGTCGACCGTTGCCGTTCAGCTCTCGTAGTCGTGGAAGTGATCGTCGAACAGGCTGCCAATGATGCCTGTCTAGCGATTGGTTTACGCGATTGGTGGGTGATCAGCGAGCTATGAAGGCACTCATTCAGCTGTCACAACCTCTTGATGTTTGGCTTCCGGAGAAACCTCTCGTCGGCATAATTGGCATTCAAAATCCAACAAGTCGGGACCAAAGGCTCTGTGATGGGCGACTGACACACTTGTGATTTGCTTGATGATGAGACCAGCCTTGTGAGGGAACGTGCCCTGAGACAATCAGTGAGCTCGGGTTGAGACCATTCGAGGGGGGTTGGCTACAAGGAGATAGCCTCGTGGTATGCTCCATACTGCTCTGGTGAGCAATGACGGCCCTGAGCACTGGCTTGAATGATTCTCTTGTGACTCACAAGAAGACTTGATACTATCAGCACACATCCAGTGAGATTCAGCAGACAGCGCCGGACCTTGTGTGAGTTGGAGGAGCATGCTCCATGAATCTGCGATGTGCAAGTCATGCCAATGACCAAAGGGAAGTGCGTACTCATGCGTGAGTGAGCGCGGGCTCGCGACGAGTGTAGTAGCTGCACGTGTTGATGCAGTCTAGACATCTCGTGTACCCTAAAGCTCTTGGAGCCATCAGCTGAAATCTCTGACCTCCCATGAATGCTGTTGACCTGCACAGCTGTGTCCATTGACGATGAAAAGTGCTGCTTGCACCGAGCAGCAGTATCGATAAGCGTAGAGCCATCTGAGCCGCCTGTCTCTGCCATGCTATGGTACCAGAAAATACATTCACCTCTGTAGTGTCATAGCCTTCTCTTCGCTCGCCCTTTTCTGCCTGCCTCCCCCTTTGAAAGATTTGTTCCGGTGTTTGAGACGGCGTCATCTCTGCTGCTTTCTCAAATGTTGAAGGGTGCAAGGACGTGATACGTCGAGGATTAGCGACATTGTACTGAATGTTGTTCTGTAGAACTGGACTGAAGGTGCCGGAGGGAATGTGAGGAGTGGCTATTTGAGTTGGTTGTAGTGGCTGTGGTAATCATGCTGCTGACATCCATCTGTTGCTGTCAGTCTACGAGGGTCTCCATAATAAGACCAGCCTTGCAATCGCTGCTGAACAAAATAGAACAATGTGTATGAGCGTACAGTACCTCGCAGCCATCATCCTCACACTGTTGAAAAGTGAGGTCATGCGATCGATGAGCAAGCCGTCGCAGACTTTGGGCAAGTACGACTGTGCACCTGATGCTGGTGCAGCCAGTCGATGATATGCTGAGCGCTTTCTCGATGTTTGGGAAGCGTGCAGTAGAGTGAGTGCGCAACGTGCAAAGGGGTGGACGACAGAGGTCAACAGATGTGGAAGCTGCGACTCATGACACAAGCGAAGTCAACTGCCGAAATTCTGCCGTGCTTCATCTCTTTCATGCAACCACGCTCCACCTTCAAGAACTGCACAATCCTTTACACACGCAACCTCACCTTCTACGATTCGCTAGCGTCTGGAACACTCGTTCGTCATGGCTCTAGCGCTCGGATCGCACCATCTTTCCAGCATCCGTAGCCTTAAGCATGGCAAAACCGCTTTCCTGACCTTCGGCACATGGTACAACACCATCCGAACGTAAAGATCTGCCTACACGATTGCAGCAGCAGAGCATATAGCCTACGATGGGGCAGCGACAGTTTTAAGTATTTGGGGGGTTGCATATCGCAAGAGAAGGATTGTCGAAAGCAGACCGAGAGCACAACATGAAGTTTTGGCTGCCCATACTGCGGGATCCAGTGCGGTGGCACGAGATCTGGTAGTGACGCAAGTCCCTGAGTTCGTGCGACCCTACGTTGTACGAGCATACAGTCTTGATGGGTTGGTGGTTGGATCACAGATCTATCGCTTTCCTGTCACTGGAAAGTCGTCGGGGGGGAAGTTCACTCTCATCAGCACTGCTGACCAGCATCGACTGAGCTCGGAGTGTTGCCTCATGTGAGTATGTAAGGAGACGAAGGATGAGCTGACTGGACAGCAACATCGTACTCACTTTGAGAACTTCTTCTGTCTGAGAGGCAGCTTCCAGTTATGGGCTGAGAAGGATGAGAATCTGCAGCACGTCTGTTGACCACTGGCGATTATGGTGCTGTGCCGCAGAACACGACACATACCTTTCAGCTTTTGAGTCCTGTCAACGAGATGGTTGGTGTCATCCAGCCAGGTGGATTTGAGTAAGTTTGCTATTGTGTGGGAGTTGTGCTGACCATGCAGGGAGCTATTCTATGCTTTGGCTACCAGCAACTACACCTCTCCGATCGATTCGCCATTTTCCAGCAACATCCAACGTCAGCTCAGCAGGGTCTGATGCCTCTACGACTCAGCACTAGAAGAGTTCGATGTCTGGGCACAGCTGGACTTTGTACCGAGAAGAGATTTGGTGAATGGCACTGCACCTGCCCAGATTGGCATGCTGGTGCAAAATAGTCTTGGCAATGGCTCGACGCCGTACTTTATTGCCAATGGATATGGCCCGCAGTACTTGACAGGAGGAAGTGGGTTCTGGCAGATTGTCAGTCCATTTGTGGCACCTGAGCAGTCTGGAGAGTTCACTGAAGGGATGTTGACGTTGTCAAAGCCATTCGATGAGTCGTAACTTATCGTCCAAGCACAACCTGACGACTCATACTGCGTTGGAGGTTGTTGAGGGACACTGACACTTGCAATGGAAGAGGAGGAGCTGCAATTGGGTTTGGCGATGTGGCTTTCACGCCAGCTGGGACTGTGTTCACATACTGGATCAGGTCTCGTACACGAAGGTGTTGTACTTTGGTGGAGGAAGCGATACATTGGATCAGCGGTTGCTGAGGAATGCTACAATGTTGGAGAAGCCTAATCTTTCCAGACACTGCTGCAGTGTGAAGGAGTGCAGAGAAGTTCAGGAGAGTGCGTAGGTGTCCATAGGAAGTACCGATTGCCAAGCGGACTGCCTCAATAGATCATGCTCTGGTCGTCTGCCGCTGAAGTCTAGATCCTCAGCCCTGGCATGCTGGTAGAGCAGACGATGTTGTTGCCTTGCTTGCAGTGCACTGTCTGCCTTTGCTACGACTGATGCAGTAGCACTGGCCTGAGTTGATAGCGTCATCACACCAGATCCACAGGAGCACTGCCAGATGGTCTTGCCCCAGACCCACTCATGCTTCTGGCCCTGTACCATTGCCGCCTGGGCCACCACTACCTCCTGGTCCTCCCATGTTTGAATTTGAGTTGGCAACACCACCGCTAGCATAGTGAGTTCTGCAGATGTGACAGCGTTGTCTGCTGTGGGATCGATGCCAATGCTGATCCATGCAAGAAGTCCATCACTAATGTCATCCCCAAGGAGGATGTACTCAAACATATGGATCCATATCTGCCGCCTCTTCAGCAAGGATAGAATCTTCGTCGTTTGTGGTGACTGTCTGTGTGTTGGAGCTGTATGGTGCGACTTCGCCGACCTGTGTGAGAAGATCTTATCGAAGAAGATCTGGCCAACATGTGATGCATGTGCTGTGAAGTTGGAGCCAAGGAGAGTGCCGTTGAGGCGTACGATGGTGTCGTCTGTGTTGTGCGACATGACGTGGATGTGGGTGGCTCTTCTGTGAGTGACCTGGAACGATGGTGGTGAACTGAGCTACACCGTTGAGTCTGTGCCTTGAATGCCACGAAGGAAGGTGTTGTCGAGGTTTGAGGTGTCTGCGCTGTTGCCGTTGCCTACCGAACGCCGCTGTATACACCCGTTGCGTTGCAGTGCCTGAGAGGTTAGTGAGAATGGCACAGGGCATGTGCTTACCAGATCTCATGAAGACAGCAGGGACAGGTGAGCAGTCAGATGTGTCGATGAGTTGAATGTCAAGGTAGAGTGGGATGCCTTCTTGTGTCTCACGAACATCCTGACGAATGAGTTCACCATCGATGTAGTATGGGCTTGTGTGACTTCTGGTTGGAGGATGCAGCTACTGTTGGAGGAGAAGAGGGTCAAGCTCTGAGGAGCCTAGATTGACGTCGAGCGAGGATGCATGGCTGGAGTCTCTTCGAAGGATGTTGGCCCAATTCTGACGACGTTGGGCGGATGTGTCGACAAGACCACGTCGTTGGAGGGTGCTTGCACATGATCTGACTGATTTCGGGTTGCGTTTGACGAAGGCAGATCGCTCAGCGGCTTCCTGAGTGTGTGATTCTCCCGGATGGGCGAGAGTTGTGGCAGCAAGGCAAGAGTGAGGAGTAGAAGAGCCATGTCGATACTGTGATTGATGGGAAGGCTGGAGGGTGATATAGCTGCTGCATTCCATGCGCGTATCATGGCGGCTGATAGATGTGAGCCAGTCCATGGTGATGCTCTGCCGTTGGTGTGGACTGTATGTGTTTTTAGTGTGTTGTGGTGTGCCGCGCGTATGATGATGCTGGAGAAACTTGGGGATGGGGCTTGGCGCAACGAAGCTTTCCAGTCATGCATTGCAAGCCTTTGAGACAGCGCCAAGATATGCTGACGACTGTCTAATTTGTGCCTTGCATATATCAGTGGGTACAGCTTACGAAGAGGCAATCACAGATGCTGCCATTGGTTGTAGATGAATGTTTGTTGCTCCTGCAATGGTATGGCTCGCTTAGATAGACTTCACTTGCTCAGGTAGTGCTATGAAGGGCGGCAGAGTGATTTAGTGGAGATGAGGCGTGGCCTGGACTTTCATGAGGCTACATGGTGTGTCTCAGCTGTGCAAGAGTCGATGGTATGCCGAGAAGTGGTGGGAGCATCTGTCCTGTACAGCCTTGCGATTCTGATACCCAGCATTCATACTTCTGCTGCTCCGAATCTGAGTTCTCGCTGATCACTCCTGTCGGTGCTCCTTCTCAACCAGATCCACAAGTCTTAGCCCGCTGCCAGTCCATCCTTCGACTGGCGTCAGATGCAGATCTGACAAGCTTCTTTGAGATCCTTCATTCCTAATCCTCCATGCTAGGAACCTCAGTAGCCATCTGAGGCGTCGTATGCTTCATTTGGTTTCGTTTCCCTCACTCTGTGGCTGGCTCAAGATCTTTGCACTGGTCGATGCATACGGTAAGAGCAAGGCGACTGTATCCATAAGAGGAAGCCCTGTGTCCCCGTGGATCTGTGTCGCATCGTGCTGAACGTACACTTGTATCTTGAACCGATCCGAAGTAGGCTCAGCGCAGGCTTGGTGAAGACTGCGTTTCCTCGACAGCATCTCTCCACCGTCTAACCTGGTACCTGTACGCTTCTCTCCATGTCGATCTTGGTACACATGCTGCTTGATGGTGTCTATACGCGCATGATTCGTCCAGGGTGAAGTGCGAGCCACAACATGCAATCCAGACAATCGTCGCAACATTCTTCGAGAGGGATTGGACAGTCCACGCAGGTCGCAGCATGACTGTTGAAGATTCTCCATGCATCCATGGGCGCTATGACGTCTTGGCAAATCCATGACCAGCCCACTGGCTAGGTCAGCCTTGGAGATATACGCTTTTGCCAGACAAGTGGATGATCATATTGCTCTCGAGACAACAAACTCGGATATCCTCTCTTATTCTTGTGATCAACTCTTTCGGAAGTCTGAATGCGGCTCTGTGGGTTTGTTGACAATATATTTCGAAAGTATGGATGTTGTGACCATGTAGTTGTGAAGCTGCAGTACCAAGTCATCCATCGATACGGCGACAGCCCAGGTGGTGGACGTTCGAAAAGAAGGTCTGATCATTGTTCACTGTGGTCGTTTGCATCGCGGGCTTGCAGTCGAGGAATGATAAATGAGCGTTGAGGCTGTTCATGATACCGTACCGTGGTCGCGGCTTGCTGTAACGAAGCTGCCATCTTGAACGAAAGATGTGGTGGAAGTTGTTGTGGAACAGAAAGGCGAAAGTGAAGGTCGCGCTTGCCAATTTCACGCGCCAGATGCGACGTCATCCTGACTGCGTCACAGCAACTCTGCTTTTCTCCTTCTGCACGCCTTTTCAATTCACCATCACAAGCCATTTTGAAGCTCGCGAGCGACTGCTGACTGTTATCAGCTGTCGACAGCATCCATTTGCACGAAGTTTGTTTCAGAGCACAGGCAACGACTTTCAGCAGAGCACCCATCCAAATACGAGCGATCGGCGCGGCTGCAGCGCCAATTTTGGGTCCACAACAAGCACAGCTAGTTTCTGCCTTGTGACAGGGGCATTCGCCTTGCAGATGGCGTCCAAGAGCGGCATTGAGCTGCAGCAAGAGATGCAGCAGAGCATGATTTTCTTGCAGCCATACTGCTCACGACAGCACTAGAACCAATAACGCAGCCAGCGAGAAAGAGCTAGGAATCCATATCATTGCATGGAGGATTGACGTTGTAGCAAGGGCTGAACATAAAGTGGCGAGTGAGAGATGGATGTGGGAGCTGCATGGCAGGATAACGATGGCTCTAGCGTACCTTTTGCGAGACCGAGCTCAGAGCAGTGCAATCGCCAGCATATCCGACTTGGCAGCTGTGCTAAACGTGGTACAACTCTGATTAGAGTTTCGCGAATGCGATCTGCAGTGCAGCTTACGATGCTTGTGCAAATCGAGTACCTTCATCAGCCTCAGCTTGACGCCCAAGACCCGCGGCCTCTCGTCTATTCATTGGACATCGTCTCAGCCTTTTCGACGTCTCTTTGATCCATTGACGATGACTCGTTGCGCATTGACTGGAAGAGAATTGCCAAGCGCGAAGGATTCAGGCCCCCAATATGTTATAAGAATAGCCATTCTCCCAGCTGAATCTCTGCAACCATGGCTCGCTCAATCGTTGCCGCACTGCTTGTCGGCGTTGGCGCTGCTCAATCGGGAAGCTACATCACGACACGGGTGGAATGGAGTGCTCCAGGGGCAGTTCGCAGCATCAATTGTAAGTGCGAGGTCTTGAGTGATCTGACTGACAGTATAGATTGGTGGAGACGCTTGCCCAACGACCTACGCTGTTCAGTGTATCCAAGAAGATGGCTGTGGTCAGGGCATGTACACCGTATCGTCTGGCTTCGGCTTGACTGTCACTGAGGGTCCCTTTCTTTAAGCAATTCAGCATTTCGACTGCCTCTGCTGGTGCTACCGTCTCGCTATATGAGAGCTGCTCAATTTCAAGCAAGTCATCTGCCATTTGCACAGCAAGTGTGAGTGAGGCATACCAAGGACAAGCCCAGTCGACTACAGTGACGACCACAGTGTAAGTGTGTGCTATAGTGAGACCTTGCTGACAGTGCAGGACTGCTGAGTATGGAAGTCTCTCTGTGACAGCTGGAAGTGCTCCAACTGGAAGCTGTACATCTACAGGAAATGCTGCCTGCCACAGCCTATGTTGATGTTTACAAGGTGATGGTTCCAGCTGCTGCTGCTGTTGCTGCTGCCGTGTTGGTGTGAGAGGGTGGTAGTATGTTCATGAGGCAATGGTCAATGTACGTCTATGTCACTGTCTCATTCGATGCTGTGTTCGGTGGAGCCAGCTTGACGTGAGGTCCGTAAAATTCGGTCAAAACAAACCTGGGCTTGCATTTCTCCTTCATCAAGTTTGGGTGCAGCAGTCGTAACACGACAGCTATTACTTCAGCACGCTGCAATCCATCAAATGCGCTGTGTTCATCATATAGCATGGGTCAACATTTGACGGTCGACAGCATCACAAGCCCTCCTTTTCGCATCACCTTTCGACTACGATACCCAGCACATGACCGCCGATCCAAAGCCTGCCTGCACGTCGCTCGTTCTCTCACACCCAGTGGTAAATTCTTCAACAGCAGCGCCATCATATCTGCAACACCGAACAGTACGACCCATCGCACACCCAGCAGGGAAAGAGCTTGGATATGCGATTGCGCAGAGTGGGTAGACTCAGAGGGGAGGGCATGCAAGAGCTAGGCAAGGGGGCGCGTGAGCTGTTTGATACTAAGGTCATTGAGTATACCAGCTCTGCTCTGCCCTGAACAAGGCTGTCAATCTTCCACAGCTCTTGCTATCAGTCATACTCCCACAGGATGGTGCGAGGATCTTCGTAACGAAGAAGTATCACCAGCAAGAAGCTCGACGAAGATTGGGTTTGGGTGCTGTGCGTGCATCGGAATGCCACACTCGTAGGTCACAGCTAGTGCTCGCTTGCCTCAGTGTACGATGCTAAATAGAAGGTAAGGTCTTGTCAGGTCAGATCATGAGCTGAAAGTTGCATCAGCGTTTGGCACGAGCGAGGCTCAGGCACACGCTGCTACAACGAAGTGCTCTTCGATCCAGTGAGTGACTGGTCAAGATTTCGTAGGCCTCAGAGTCTGTGCAGCTCCATGATTGAGATCCTCCATTGGGTATGTCAGCAGTACAGGAGGCAAGACCCAACAAGAGCAGTGACTTGCTGAGAGTCTGCAGAGGCCTAGCGCTATGTTCATGGATCGTCACCAGCAGTCGGATCTACACGGTGTCACATATATGCTTGCATTCTCAAAGAAAGGTTGATTTCCTCAATGGCGCAAGGAGATCGTCTTTGGTAGACCCTGGCAGGTCTCTTTGC
>JAMXBC010000802.1:0-13609 GCA_024138005.1 Lumnitzera racemosa | reverse complement strand
GGGGTGGATCGGAAATATTTCCCCCCAAGGGGGTTTTAGGGGGAAAACTTTCCAAAAAACCAAACGTTTTTAAAAAACCCCTTTGCCCTCTTTAACCAAGGCCCTAACCTTCGAACTTTCTACATTATTGTTAAAGGGGGGAAATTTTCACATCTTTTGAAAGGAACGTTTTCCCCCAAAATACCCCCCGGGTGGGTAATTGATAAATTAGTATTAAGGTTTTAAGTTTTCTTTTTAAGGTGAAAAATAAAATTTTAATATTTCAAAACAAATTAATTAACTAAACTCTCAAATTTAAAATGAAAACCAACTAAACATTTAAACAACAATACCATTCAACCAATCTAAAACAATTTTAAAAAATTTCCCAAAACGGGTAATTGGGATCCCAATTTACTTATCCGGTTTATTTAGAAAATCTATAATGGTCTTTTGGACCCTAAAAATTACAAAACTAAATTTAATTTTCGTAATTTTAAATTTTTATCAAAATATATTTTTGTATAATATTAATGTAAATTTTTTATTATATTTATATTAAAAATTTTAAATTTAAGGTTTAAATATTAAGAATAATTACCAAATTTTATATAATTATTTTATGTAAATTTTACTTAGTATTTAAACCCAAATTTATTAATGTTAAAATATATTAATTTTATTAAGGATTTTTTAAAATTTTATAATTATTTTTTTAAAAACTTTGATTAAATAAAATTTTTAATTTTAAAATTCAATTTTAAATTGTTTAATGGAATTTTTTTAACAAAATTTA
Source organism: Lumnitzera racemosa (assembly GCA_024138005.1). Taxonomy (NCBI): domain Eukaryota; kingdom Viridiplantae; phylum Streptophyta; class Magnoliopsida; order Myrtales; family Combretaceae; genus Lumnitzera; species Lumnitzera racemosa. The sequence continues at coordinate 12,834 of JAMXBC010000802.1, read as the reverse complement.
ATTTTATGAAAGAATTTATTTATTAAAATATTTATTAATTTTTAAAAAAAAAAATGTAAAATTAAAATTTAAAAATACATTAAAATATATTAAATTTTAAAAAATATTTTTATAATTAATAATTAAATTATTTTTTAATTATAATTTAATTAAAACACATTTGTTTTGGTAAATGATTATAACATTTCCAAAACTTAAATATTGAAAAGGTAATCTTCCATAATTGGGTTTGCATTAACCCAAAAATAAGTCAAGAGACTGGAATTTTCTTTTTTTTTTATTTTGACAAATTTTTTAAAACTTAAATTTTTATTTTATTAAAAGTTAAATTTTGGCCTAAATTATATATTTTGAGTATTTTTTTTAAAAAAAATTAAAAAATTTTTTTTAATTATTTAAAATAAATTTCTTGAAAAAAAGTTAGGTGCAATTGGTATTATTTAGTTCATTTGAATTGTTGAATTATCAGGATTAGTTGTTTCCCAATCTTTTATTTCTTGTTTAATTTTATGTAATTTAAATTTATTAAATTTAATTATTTTAATAATTTTAATTATTTTTAATTATTTTATTTTTTTTTTTATTTTTTTTTTTAATTTTTATTTTTATTTATTTCATCTTCATGCCATTTAAAATTTATTTTTTTGGTTTTTTAAATAATGAAAAATTTCTAAAAATTATAATTTTAAAATTTATTAAGTTATTTTCCTTTACTCATAATCAACTTTTCTTTTTTCCTTTCGAGCTGGTTTGGGATTTACAATTATTATTTAAAAAATTAAAATTAAAAATTGGAAATTTTTTAAAATCCAATTTAAAATTTAACCAATTAAATTTTAAATTTTTGAAATTGTACAATCTTTTAATTTTCCCTAAATTTAGGTAAATGTTAAACTTGTTTTTAATAGATAAATTTCTATTTTGTTTATTCTTATATTATATTTTTTCCCAAAAGGGGGATTTTCTTTTTTTTTATTGTTCCTTAATTTATCTATTATTTATTTCTAAAACCAATTTAAATTATTAAAATTAGGGTGAAATTATTTAATTTATTTAAATTTAATTTCTTAGGATTTCAATAAATTGGGCTTTGTAAAATTTATTTTCTTAAACCTTTTTTAATTAAATTTTAGGTAATTATTTTTTTTTTATATTGATAACGGGAATTTTTAAAATCCCTAACTTTTCAATGTCTTGAATTTCTTATTTCCCTTAAATTTTATAATATTAAAAAATAATTAAATTTTTATTTTACCTTTAAAAACTTCTCCCCCCCCTTTAATCCAAAAGAATTTTTAAAATAATCATTTAAAAAATTTCAAAATTCAGGGGTTAAACTACTTTGTTTTTTTTCTATACCATATTATCTTTTTTTAAAAAACAATAAGTCCTTTTTTAAATTTTTAAAGATGTTTTTATAAATCCCTTTCTTCCCTTAATTTATTTCAAACTTAAAACTAACCCCCCAAAACTTTTAAATGTAAACTTATTTAAAATTTTATATTAGAAATAAGATTTACTTTTTTGATCTTTTAAACCCAAAACCCTTGGGAAATTTTTTAAAGAAAACTCTTTTTAGTAAGTCAACTTTCTTTCCAATTTCTTTCAACAAAATATTGGTTCATTTAAAATTAACCCCGGGTTTTTGTTGAGAATTGGAGGGAAAATTTCTTAAAACCCTTAATCCTGTTAGTTTGAAGCTTAATATTTATTTGCCCTTTAAATTTATTTTTTTTATTTTTCCAATTTATTTTTCAATTAAATAACCTTAATTTAGTTATTTAAATAATTTTTTTTTTAAATTTAAATAATTAAGGTTTTATCTCTTTTTGATAAATAAATTAATTCTATAAATACAAAAAAATTCTTTTAAAAAGTCCAAACATTAGATTTTAAAATAAATTTGGCTTAACCAAAATATATAAAACAATTTAAAATCCATTTAAAATTTTATCTTTTTTACAATGAACTAACTCAAAATTATAAAAATTTGCAAAATAAAAATTTGATCTGGTAGGTATTTTCCTAACTGATTTTTCTCTTAAAATTTAATAATTTTATCCTCCCTTCTTCAAAATACATAGGCCTTTATAAATTACCTGCCTAAAAACCTTTTTTTTAATTTGCAACTCTTTTTTATCAATTTTACCAATCTTAATTTTTTAAAAAGGTGAGTTTTATAAAAGTATTAAAATTTCATTTCTTTTGACTTGAAAACTAAGAACTAGTTTTTTTCAACTTCATAAGCGTCTATAATTGGAACCAAAATTTAAAAATTTACTAAAAGACGAATTTGGGGGGTAATTGTTTGTTTTAACTTAAAAAATCAATATCATAAAAATTCTTTTTTATAATTGATTTTGGGAATTTAAATTTTTTTCCCCTTCTTTAAAGGAATATAGGTTAAAAATAATTTAATTTTGAAAAAAACTTATAATATTATAATATAAATGTTTTTTAAAACTGTAAATGTTTATTTTACCCTGGGTTTAAGTTAAAAAAAAAAAAAGGTAATTTTATAATGGAATTACATGTACATAAACAAATTAAAAAGGACAAAGAATAATTGTACGGAAAAGTAAGGAATTCTTGGAATGTTAGGGGCTTAAAGACATGTGTCAAAAGGTATGAAGCTTGTGGGTACGGTTAGTAAGCTATAAACGAATCTAGTTTCTATTATTCAGCCTTTTAAAAAAATAAAGGGTAGATTTTAAAGGGGAATTTTAAAACCCTTTTGTTAATTGGTTTGATTAAGGTTTAACCCTCTTTGGTTTGGTTTTAAACATTAACTTAAAAAAAAAATTTTGAATTATTTTTGGGAAACCTTTTATTTTTTTGGGAAAAGGAATTTTTCCCAAGGTTTCCTTTGGGGGTTGAAATTGTTTAAATTTTTTTTAACACTTCTCATTAAATTAAAAAAAATTTTTTTTTCCCTCTCCAAAGGGGTTTTTTTTTTGATGAGCCCCTCCAATTTTAAGTTGGTTCCATGCTTTTGAAGGGTTTTTTTAGCCAAAGAATTTTCCCAAATTTCCGACTTTAAGCGCCTTTTTTTTTTTTTGAACATCAACTTAAAGTTAAAAAATTGTTTTTTTATTTCCTTTAAAAAGGGGTTTTTTAAAAATAAAAAAAAAATTTTTTTTTTTTAAATTTAATAAACCAAATTAGTTTGAGGACACTTATTAAACTTGTGGGATCGCTAGGGACCCTAAAAACTTGGCCGGGAAACTGAAGGGGGGTTTTAAATGAATTTTTTAAAATAAAATTTTAAATCTTGGATCAAAATTTTTCCCTTTTTGAAATTTATTAAATTTATTTTGATTGGAAAAAACCCCTTGCTTGCTACAATTAAAATTCCCTTAAAAAAAGAAAGAAAAAAAATTGTTAAGCCTCTTTGCTCGGAAAACCCACCATCGACTTTTTGTCCCATCTTTTAAGCCCTCCCAATGTCGCTCGTCAATGTACAGTATCACATTAGAATCTGTGACCAATGATATTTTCTTTTTATATTCATTTTTTTTCCCTTTATGAATGTATTTTGCCTCTTTAGGAAATGCCCTTTTTTGTCTTTTCCTTTTGGGGAAGTTGCTTAGTTTGCAAGTTTAAATACCTTATATTGTGTGTATAAGAAAAGATAATCTTAATACACTTTTGAGCCTTTCTTTTTGCGTAAACAGTTTGTTACTTGGGCATACTCTTACCCTTTTCCCTTTAAAGAAAGGGTTAGGTAGCGAGAAATTATTAGCCAATTCGTGTATCATATTAAATTGTGTCGTGAGCCCTCGGGGTTCCATTGGGCTTTAATCCCTTGAGTGTTTGTGGGTTTTTCTTATTTTTTATTTTTATTTCCCCCTTTTCGTCCTTTTTATTGACCCTTTTCGAGCTTTTGAAAGCTTGGACCCATCCAACGCTGGCTTGTTTTATTTTGGTTACGATTTGCATCAAAATTTTCTACTCTTGGGTAAAGTAAAAAATTTGGGTTGTCCCCAACTTTTCTTTCAATTTTTGAAAACTGGCTTTTTAAAATGGTCATTATTCAAATTAACCCTTCCCGGGTTTGTCTTTGATGTGTTGCTAAATTAGAGAAACCCTCAAAAAAACTTCAATAATATTTTTAATCCTAAGGCTTTCATCTCAGTCTTGACTTCGGTCTTGCCCAAATTAACAATTTTTTCCCTTTTCCCTTTTTATTCCACAGTATCCCACCTTATTACTAAAAAGACCCGAAACACCAAATGACAAGCAAACCCCCCGTTAGAGAACTTTGAAATACGCTCTTTTTTAGTAGCCCAAAACTAACCTAAATGTTTTTAAGCTTCTCTTTGTTTAGAAAAATAGGATATCATCTATAAACTGAACAAACTGTCCAAAAAGCTCTGAACACACGATTCACAAATTTCCATAAAAGTGTTGGGGCTTTAGTCAACCCAAAAGGCCAGTAAAAAAACTTGATGATCCTATCTCGTCCTAAGGTAGTCCTTTGTATGCCCTTCTTTTTAAAATCTCAACTGAGGTAACCAAATAAAGCAATCTTTGGGAAAACACTTAGGCTTTGGGAAAATAATCAAAAAAGTTGTCAATTTAGGAATAGTACTTATTTTTAAATCGTGACTGGGTTCAACTTTGTTATCTACATAAAGTCTTTCGCCGTCCTTCTTTTAAAAAAGAATTTTGGGTGCTTCCCAAGGGAAGTACTTACTTGAAAAAACCCTTTTCTTGAAAATTTTTGAAACCTTTTTTCAATTCACTGCTCAATTGGTGTACCCTTACTATTTTTTAAAAAAGGTTTGGTTTTAGGTACTAAGTCCAATACAAAAACAAATCCCTTTTAGGTGACAACCCTGAAATTTTTTAAAAGAAACACTTTGAAAAATTTCATTCCCACAGGGTCTAAAATTTTGGGCAATTCCAATTTAATTAAATTTCATTACCATAGGGTTTACTTAGGGGGCCCCGCGGTGGGGTGAGTAGGTATAGGTGGGTGGCGGCGTGTTTAGAAAATCTAGGTAATTATAATCAGATTTGAAAACCAATTAAACTTATTCGGCTTACAAATTTGCCATAGATGTGCTTATTTTATTTTTGGGGATATGGTCAAATTGTAATTCTTTACTATAAAGAAAAAAAAAGAGTTAAAGAATAGATAAGAGTTAAAAATAAAAAAGAACACCAAGGTTTTTGGAAAGGAAATTGTAAAAATCAATAATATAATGATGGTTGTTTGCAAATAAGTAAAGGGGTTTTATTAACTATCAGGGTTAAAGGCAAACATGGAAAAGACAAAAAGGTAATTTACAAATGAATCATAAAACATACTAAAAAGGTAAAAAAGCAAAGAATATTCTATTGAAAAATAAGGAATCTTTTGGAATATTGTGCCAAAAGACACATGCTAAGGGAAATTAGAAGTTATAGTATATTTATTTAAAGCTATAATGAATTTTTAAGGTTTTTGGCAGTTGTAGGACCCCTATTAGTGAGATTAAAGAAAGCCAAAAATCAGAGCTGACTTGGTTTAGTTCAGGTAAAAACTTGTATATTAAAAGGTGTTTTGCCCTTCTAGGTTAGGGTCTCAACAGCTGGGCTTAGTTAAGTTTAAAGTTTATCGGTTTGGGGATGATTTGGATCATGGTAAGAGTCAATAATGGGAATGGCTCTCGGTAGGTCGGCTGACTATTTGGGGGGCTCAAAAAACCATGTTACATTACGGGGAGCTGACACTCAGGTCGGTAGAAATGTAAAAGTAGAGATTGAATAAAAAATCTTGGTCTTGAATGGATTTCGAGCTAGTATTTTTTTTTGTGGTTCTATAGCCCTTTAACTCGGTTGAGTGTGATTGGTTTAAAAAGTTGACCTATCCCCTAGCTTTGGATACTATCCCAAATGGGTTAGATGAAAGGGCTGTTCTGCATTTTGAAGAATAACTCAATCGAAGCTTTTACCAAAACAACCGTCCTTTCTTCAATTTTTCAATAACTTGAAAACTGGAAAATTTGGCAATTTTTTTGATGGGTTTTTATTTAAAACTCAACATAAACTTCAATTTTTAAAATCAAAACCCGGCAATTCTTTGTTAAACCAAACTACAAAAAAGGAAACAAATATAACTTACTTGAAAATAGCTTAAACATTTTGGGGAAAACCCGGAATTGAGTTAAATACCACAACTACTGTAATGTGTAATTCATTTTAGGTTAACCCTTTAATAAACTAGCTGCAGGTTAAAATTAATTGGTTCGCTATAATCACAAGAAACTCACTTTTAACCTTGGGAATTTGCTTCAATAAAACAAAAAAAACCCTCGCTTGAAACCCTTTAAAAGAAACAAAAACAATCGAAGTGTGAGGTTTTAGGACAAAGAATTGCTTAAATCGAATTTGTTAAGTTGGACTTCCACTCTTCCTTAACCCTCCCCCAAAGGGTTTCCCCCCTTGGGGTAAGCTTGGTTGTCTTCTTTATTTTTTTAATGGAGTAGTGTTTTATTTTTTTTGGAAGGGTTTAGGTTTTAAGACAAAAGGGGGTTTTTTAAAGGGGGAAAAGGAAAAAAAAAATTCCCAAAATGCCGTTTTAGGAAAATTTTCCCAAAGAATTTGTATTTGAATTGCTTATTGGAGGGTGATTTCTTTAGAACTAAATTGGGGGAATCCTTTAAAGAGGTGATTTACTTCAAATGCCGTATTTTTGGGAATTTTTTTTAGAAGTGATTTTTTAGGTTTTTTTTTCTTTTCCCTGTTGGGGGGGGGGGGGGGGGGGATGGTTTTAGTAACCCAATGAAAGACAAAAATTTCCCTTGATTTTGGAAATAATTTTCTATAAAGGAACAAAAGGAAATCAAATAATCCTCTAAATTCAATTTAGGTCAAATTGATCTTTCAATTCCAAATTTTACAAATTTTCCTCTAGTTTTTAACAAATAATCAATAAATCCCCAAAAGTTGAAAAAAATTCCTCTAAATTTTTATTTCTATATAAATCCCTTTGAATTTTTAATTGTATACTCTACGACTCTCTAAATTTTTTTTCTAGTGTAAATTTTCTTAACTAAAAAAGGATAAACCCTTTTTTCTTTTCAATTTATCAAAATTTGAAGGAGTAATTTTCAACATTTTATAGGTAAGGTATTTTTATACATAAATCAAAATTTATAGGGGTTATTATAATTTCTCCAAAATTAAAGTTAATAAAATTTTGAAACCTCAAAACCCTATACAAATTTTAAAAACAATTAATTTTAACAAAATAATTTTCTAAAATATATTTTTTACATCAAATGAATCATGACATGAGCCGATATTAGGTCAAAAGTTTAGATGGTTATTTATTAGCGTGCAACAAGTTGCGATAAAAATGTTCATCAATTTTCATTGTATTCCCATATCAAGTTAAATTTTATAAAAACAGGGTCTCTTTTTTTGTTGTGCCCAGTTTTATTTGCCCATATAAGCTGTGCTTTGAAAGTGCAAATCACTGAGAGGATGAATCTATTTAGCAGTGAAAAGTTTATGGACAATGTTGTACTGTGTTTTTTTCGCTTATGAATTAGAAAAAAATTTGTAAAGTGTATCATCTCTCCCCCCTTTGTAGGGGCTTGGGGGAAAGAATTTCCAAAAAGCGAGGTAAGGATCCGAAACTTTCCAAATATGAATGCTCGCGCATTGAATAAAAAAGAAAAAAGAAAGAAAGAAATGAAGAAGGAAAGAAAAAAAATAAAAAAGAAAGAAAGAAAGAAAACGAAGAAAGAAAGAAAATAAATAAGGAGACGTAGTTCAAAAATCCAAGAAACTTTAGATAATTTTCGGGTTCAAAACTGGAACAAGAGAAGCTTAATAAGCGTTCACATACACAACATGGTTATTGTCTCGCATAATTTTACATGTAAATTTTACGAAAAAGCAACAAACACCACAGAGACGATAAAGCACTTATTTGCGGGAAACATTAAACAAAGTTAACTTTGCGCGGTTTTATATTACATTCTTAAAAAAAAGTGATTATAATTAGGAGGCCACGGTGGATAATTTAACGCATAGTGATGCTTTCTTCTTGGTATTGCCTGCCAACCATCCGAGGCTCTCTAGATAAGCATCTCGAAACTTTTTCCTCAGGGATTGTGTCAAGCTTGCCGCGTCGATATCTTCTCCCATGACGATCAACCGGTCATTTTCTCGCCCTTCTGTTCTCACTGATCTCACAACTCCTGCGAAAAATGATAATCATTTATAGCGGCCTTTTTTGTACTCGTGCATAATGGCATTGGCATTATAACATCATGACTTACAGTTTCTTGTCAAGCACAACCCATTATATGTGTGGCCAATTCCAAGACAAACTTAGAAAAATCACATATATATGCCACTTTATTTTTTTTTTTTTTAAAAGCTTTTTCTAGTCTATTTTTCCCATATTTATTGCAAAGATCTCATCAAGTATCGTTTCAATGCAATTTTTTAAGGGTTTTAGAAGAAAGCTAAGGTACAAATTTAGTTCTAATTTTTATTACCTTTTCTATTTTAGTTCTAGATGTTTAATTTTTTTTGTTTTAATTTTAAACGTCTATTAAAGTTTGGAAAGGATTTACCTTTAGCATAATCGTTATTTTTTTTAATTGAGATTGACACATGGCACCATCTTATTAGTAAATGTACTTTATTAAGTAAATAGTATAATAAAATATTTAAAAAGATAAAGTTATAGAAAAATTAGAATAAAAACAAGTAATTGAAAAAAGGAAAAAGAAGCAACAAAATTAATTACTTAAGGGGTCGCATGTGTTTTAAGGTTGCAACTCGCTATGATTGGTGGTTGTGAAGTAGGAGACGCCCACTATCATATGATGGCCATTTTTGCCACCCTAATGCAAGTTAGTCGTCAGTGTCTATTTGTTGGAGATTACTTAGAAGTCTAGCTAAAGTTTAATCTTTTAAAAATCTTTCAAACTTTGTGCTTTTTTTATATTTTATTTTCTTATTAATTTTTAGTATTTTTTGTGGTATAGATTTTTTGAATCGTATTCGGATCATGCTTTTGCCAAATAAGAGACTAAAATGATGACAGTTCTTTAGTATATTAAAATCCATCTTATCAATTAAGATGATAATATGAGCTTTGTTTTTTTTTACAATCACATCTTAATCACCATATTCATCATAATTATAATTATGGTAAGATAAAAAAAAAGATAACTTAACTAAACTTTATGTTTAAAATTGAAAAAAATCTGAAAATCTTTTTTAAAAACTATACAACTAGACATAGATAACATAAAAGAAAAAGAGAAAAAAAAATGAAACTATTCCTTTGCGTTCGTAAAATTAAAACGAGTACAGCATTACGGCGTTTAAAGATAATAGAAACTAACCATTTTGCTTGTGTCGCAATCTTCATACCCTTGGCTCTCTGTTTCTGAGTCTTCTTTGACGATATGTTTACTTCTATCTTTTTCTGCATATAAACCATTTGCCCACAGGGATGTATGTTTCAAAACTAAAAAAGATAAATAGAGGGTCCATTGTGTATTAAAAAACTAAAAAAGTTATAATTATTCAACATAAAGATCAAAGATACCATAATGAAAATTTAAATAGTTAAAATTGACTAAATATTTCTAATTTCTTGCGGCATATCATGATGACAAGATCTTTTTTTCACCAAACAAATAGATAGAAGTTAGCATACTGTGGCCGAGTTTTGTCTTTCCCCAAAGACAAAGAAACAAGAAAAAAGCATGGCCACATTAGTCGCATGTACTTTACTCCAAAATTTTTTTGCCACTTTTATCATTTCTAAACCATTTATTATACATGGGATAACTTTAGAGTAAATAAATTTAATCGATCAAAATCCATACCAATGCCACCATGATGTAATTAATAAGAACAAGAAGGAAAACTAAAACAATTAATATTTGCTCTTATTGATCTACTAATTACACACTCACCAGATATTTCAAGAACTGTCCGTGGCGATGATGTCGGATGCTTTCGAGAGGGGATTTCTGTTAATAAAACTGTCCCTTTTTAGTATCTTTGCTTAACTACGAACAAAACTTAGAAGCTTCAATCCTATTTTATATAATAAAGGCAGGCCGTATTTGGAGAAAAAAATCCTTGTTAGCAAAGAAAGGTTGGTAACCCTATAGGTTGGTTGTTCCCGCACACCCGGCACCCTACATAAAAACCAATTAGTAAAAAAAATGGATTGCGACTCGACTACGTACACGGTCGGTACATGTAACGGTAATACCCTCGAAAATTTACGTTTATCAAATTTAAAAATTTTAAATTTAAAAAGTAATGAGCGAGAGGGAAGGAAAAGGGAAAAGTAAACCCCAGGCAGCGGGTGGGTTTGAAGTAATAAAAATATAAAGAGTGGGAAAAAACCTATTTGAATTTTTGATTTAGTCTATCTTTCCAAAAAAGCTTATAAGGTTATTACTAAAAGTTGTATTATATATTTATGTATTTGTGAAAATATAAAATTTAATTTGAAAAAATGGTGTGATGAGGGGGTTTTTAAAAAAAACTACGTTTATATTGTCTTTAATTTTTTCGTATTTACTTAATGCTGAATTTTTATTGGTGTGTGGATATTTATTATCCCCATTGAAAATTTTTACGTTCCTGCTTTGTCAGGTCCAAAAGAGTGAGTGAGATCATCGGAAAGGGTAAAAAAAGGGTATCACCATAGGAGTCCACGAAAGTCAGTTTTCTGAACTTTTTTTAGTATATATTGTTTCCTGCTTTGCCATGGAATGCAAAATGTTATTTTATCGGGGTCCACGAACGTGTGTTGGTCTTGTGATGGTATGGGGTTTTTTTTTTTTTTTTAAATTTTCTAAGTAATTTTTAAAAAAAATTTCATCTAATTGGTCATCTAAATTATTAATTAAAAAATATTAAATTTTTAAAAAATTCATTTTATTAAAATAGGTTAATTTGTTATATGGATAACATGTTATAAATTTTTTTAAATGGAAAAAAGAGAGGAAGTTAATATTAACCTTCTATAATAAATTACCTTAATTAATATACGACAACACTATATTATTAGTTTATTTAAAAAAATTCCTTCTATTGGCATGGTTCTTTTTTTTTTTTGGTTAAATAAAATTATAAACTAATGTTGTTTTCTTTTTCTTTTTTTTTACATTTTTAGTTAGATAATTTTAATACAAGCTAATTCAATCAAAACATTTTAGATTATCAAAGATTTCATGTATTCTCTTAAATAGTTAAATTATTTGGAGTTAAGTTTTAATAGGAGATCAATATTGTAATAAATGTTAAGATAGGAGATGTTGTTATAACACCATAAGTTTATTAGCTTAGTGTCTGTTATTGCCATGTAAAGCTTTTGTGGCTACATGTAGCAAAAAACCTGGCAAATTATTTACTTTTAAAAAATAAATTAAATGATGAAAAAAACTAAAAAAAAAAAAAAAATTGTAAATAAAAAATGGAATAAACAAAAAAAAGGAAAAAAAGGGAAAAAAACAACATTTGAAATATTGAAAGAAATAGTTCAATATAAGAAAAAATATAAATATAATAAAATAATAATAAAAATTAATTAAAAAAAAAAGAAATAAGAAAAAAATTTAAAATGTAAAAAAAAAAATGCTTTAAGATAGTTGTTTTGGGTTTGGGTTTTGTTTGTGGTTTGCAACCCATTTAAGAAAGTGGACCGTTGCCCCACCAAAAACCTCAGGGTGGTACTTCCCACCATTTGGAAGGTGAAGGGGTCGCATGATCCTCATAGTAGGGAAGGCGATCACTTTTTGTTTATACACAATTTTTTCTTTTTCTTCTTAAAAAAATTTTTTAGCCATGAGTTAATCATCCACACCAAGTAAGGCTCATGCAACCATATCCCTTAAGTCGTAGATAATCACCTTAAGGCTGTTTGATAGGCCAATGTCTCACTTTCTTTAAGTAGGTCGCAAAACCCTCAACCATTTCTATGCCAAATTAGCTACCACAAGGCTGGGGTAGCTTAATTCCATTTTTTTATTTTTTGTTTTTCATTAAATTAATTATATTTATATTTTGAAAAAAAACAAATTAAATTTATATAAATATAATATTTAATTATAATATAAATTTTGTTAATAGTTGTTTTTTTTTTTTACAAACATTTTTTTCTTTTTTATTAATTTTATACCTTTTTTTTCTATTTTTAGTATTTTTATGTTTCATTCATATGCCATGTAAACACTACGTCAATTTGTGTATGTCAAAATGGCAGATAACTACCACATTGCTTAAAGTGAACACCATTATAATGACGATTTTTTATTTTAATCATTTACTAAAATATTATCCTTTATTTAAACTTATTTAAAAAGGTTAATACCTTTCGATGTACATAGTTTTAAAGACATAGCTAGGTTAAGTAATTTGAAGATTGATCACTTAAGGTAGCAAAAGAAAACATAAAAAAATTTTGGTATTAGTTTTTTTTTTTCTTTGCAAATAACCTTAAAAATTCGAGTTAAGTGATTAATGTCACATTAGGATTCGAGCATATTTAAGGCTTAGGAATCAAAATTAAAATCTAATTTGGATTTGAACCCGAAATAGAATACAACGAATCATTAGTACGTAATAGGTATACACGAAAAAAATGAGTTTTAAAATATAACTTAGAATATGAATCCATAAAATATAAGTACTAAAAAGACTATTTATATTATAAGACACTCAGAGACAAATCAGCTTGCGACTAAGCGATCGAGCAAATGAGCAATTCCAAGTAAGTTGGGTTATTGCTTATTGTAATAGAGTGCTGTTTTATGGTACCCGGGGATTAGGGTTTTTATGGTTGTGATTGTAAAGGGG
>JAMXBC010000801.1:0-13616 GCA_024138005.1 Lumnitzera racemosa | reverse complement strand
TAAGCCAAAAATTAGCAATTTGGGGTTTCGATCGGTTGAAAGACCGTTCAAACCAAATTTTTTAAAGAAAAACTAGAAATATTGGGAAAAATGACCCCCAAATTTTTAAATTTTTAAGAAAAAAAGGGAAAAAAATAAAAAAAATATAAAAATTCTAAATTTTAAGTATATAACCTTTTTTTTTAAATTAAAAAATGCGAAAAATGATTCCCGAAAATTTAACAAATTTGCTCAGATAAATTATATGTATACAAAAAATCATAAAATAACCTAAAAAAATTTTTAAGGAATATTTATTTATACTATATATAAAATTTAAGTATTAAAAATTTCCCCGAAATTACTTAAAATACGCGTAATGGGGGTTAAAATTTAAACTAAAAAATTTTAAAAAAATTCATAATTAATTAAGGAAAAAAAAAAAAAAAAATAAAGGAAAAATAAGGAATGACCCAGATATGGGTTTCTGGAGCGGGGGAAAAAAAAAAAAAAAAATTTGGCCAATTAAATTAAGATAACAAAAAACCCAAAAAATTTAAAGGGGATAAGGCAATTTTTTTTCCCAATTTTAAATCAAATTTAATTACACAAAGCTCTATAAATAGAAAAAAAAATTTTAAAAGCTCATTTGGAAAATTAGAAATAAAAAAAAATTAAAGGAGAGTGAAAATTGAGAAAAAACCAAAAAAAAAAAAAAAAAAAAAAATTGGAAATTAGGGCCAAAAAGGGAAAAAACCCAAAGTTTCCGAGGGACGGGGAGGGAGGGCCCAACCAAACCCACCACAGGTGGTGGAAAACGCCCAGGGGGGGCCAACAACCCCAATGGCCCACCCCCGGTCCCGGGAACCCAACCAAAATTTCCGGTGAGCTCGTTTTCCCCAGTCCGTTTTTGGTTAAAATTTTTTTTAAAAATAGTAAATTTTATTAAAAAATTTTATGAATTTTGTTATTCTAAAAATATTTTTGTATTTTTTTTTTTGGGAAAAAAAATTTTTTGATGAAAATATTCTCTGATAAAAGGGGCCCTTTAAGAAATCGTAAAAAACCCGGGGCAGTTTCGGTTTAAAAAATAAATCCCCTTGGGAAGTTTTATTTTTCGCCCCCAAAAAAATTTTTTGTGTAACCACTTAGTTTATAAAACAGTGTATAAACCCTTTTTAAAAAATTAAATTTTTTAAAATTTTTTAGATAATTTTTGGGTTTTAAAATAAGGCATAAAATGGAAATTTTAAAGGTTTAATAAAGTAATTAGATGGTTAATTACTGTTTTAATGAATAAGTACATTTTTTTAGGATTTTGAAATCTGATTTGGGGTATGATACTTTAGCATTTTTTGGGTGTTTGATGTAATTATTAGGTTTTTAAATTAAAGTAGTAAATTAAATAATAGGGAAAAATAGTAAATTTTTTAAATTAATTTTTGGGAAAATTTGGGTAATTAGGAGTAAAATCTGATTTAAAAATGAATTTAAAACATTTTTAAAAAATAATTGGTGTTTAGAGAATAATTAGAGTGATAGAAAAAATTTGAAGGTATGAATACTAAAAGGTAATAATACATAATATTTTAAATTTTTAGAATATAATAAATAGAAAATATTATAATAAAAAATTTATATTTTGATAATAATAAAAATGTACAAAAATTTATAGAAATTTTAATTTATTTAATTAAATAAAAAAAGAAAAAAAAATTTTACATTAGGAAATGAAAATTTGGGTACACTAATAAAGGGTTTAAGTGTACCGGGTAAAAAAAAATATTTTACTAAAGGGGAATATGGTAAATTTTGGAGATCGGAAGGGAATGTGAATTTAAATTTCTTTCAAGGTTGGAAATAAAAAACTACTTAGAAATTGAACTAAAAACCCAATTTAAAAAATCGTTTGGAAAACCAAAAACCCCCAAACCCAACCCAAACCCCAAAAAATAAAATTTTAAAAAAACTTAAAACCTAATAAAATTTGGCAATTAAAAACCCAAACAAAAAATAAAAAAAAGCGTTTAGGATAAAATAAAACCCATAAAGTTATATAAAAACTAAAAACCCCGTTTGTGTTTTTTAGGGAGGGTTGGCTTGGGTTTAGCAAGTCGGGGGCCTCAAGTTAGTGAGCGAGGAGTTAGGTAAGTTGGGGTTAATTTCATGCTGTATTTTGGGGGGTTTTAAAATTAAAGCTTTGGGTTTGCTTGTTAGATATTGGATTGTATTGTGCTTGAAAATTTTGGGGGATGCTAAGATTTTTTTGTTACTCCGGCATTATTGATGATTTAAAGAAAAGATTTTTTCCCCAAATTGGGCTTTAAACAAATATAAACCAGTAATCATAATCGGACATGCATTGGCAAAAACCCCCTTTGGGGAACTTAGGACTCTCTTGGGCCCCCAAAACCCCCCCCATTTTTGAAAAAAAAAAAGCGCAGGATTTTAATTGGTCCCTTCTTTATTTCCTTTCCGAACTAAAGTGACAGGGGAGGGGGTCCAAAGAGGGAAAAGGGGCAAAACCAGGTTCCCTTCACAAGCCTGGGGTTTTGGTCGTGAGCTGTTGCATTAATGGCAACTCCTCAACCCGGATTAGAGTGGGCGCAATTTCTCTAATCTCACGACGGGGCCAGACAACATCGTGCGATGGCATTTGCTTGCACATACATTGCACCTAATAAGTCGATTGAAAAACCTTGTTGTGTTTGTGGTATAGTTTTAAGTCCTCCATCCTAACTTACTGAGCTTGGTTGCTCACATCCCTATAGACATCGTGCAGGTGTTGACTAAAAAGCGACAAACAACTACGCTGAAACTAGCAACTGCTGGATCCTGGGGAGTGAGGAAAAATATTTGAAGAACAAACATATATTCTTAAGGTCTAAGTTTTGTTTTATTTAGAATTTTTCATTTTTGAATAATGTAATAACTAGGAAATATATTAAGGAGAAATATTGTAAATGATATTTGTACTAACTAAATCATAGTGTATATATATATTTCCTCACTTTCTTAGGTAAATAATTTATTTAAATTATAAACTGTTTACTTCAAAGGGGGTTAATCGTAGACGCCTTATGTAGATCAGGTCTAAGATAGCGGTTGTAAGACCAACTTCTATTTTAGGATGGTTTACACGGCGGAGCTGTTACGACTCTACCGCTTCGGGGCGTGACATTGACTTGATACGCTAATGTAAAAAAAAAAAAGAAATAAAAAAATATTTACAGGTATATACAAAAAATAAAGCAAATGAAGTATGGTTTATTTGAATAATAATTTCATTTATTTATTTTTATTATCCTTAAATAAGTATTTCACGTTTTATTTTATCATAAAAATAAAAATTACAATAATATTTTATTTCTATACTTATGCTTGTGCTTCTTGTTTCATTTTACAACTAATACTAAATTACTAATATTTTTATATGTATATATTATTGTTTTTAATCAGATTTGGGTTTTCTGTAAGGTTTTCTCTAAATTCTAAAATTTGACTTAAAACTTTATAGGGTTTGAAAACCACTTCTAGAATTCATCTAAAACTCTAAAAGTGAGTCGGGCGAGTTGAAACTCTATAATGACCTGCTCAATATCATCTCTAGTAAAAAAGTTTTCTTTTCTTATTTTTATAACACATTAAGTCATAATATATAAAAATATTATTTATATGCTTTTATTATTAATAAACAAAATACAATTATATTCATTATATAATATATAATATATACTTATCGATACTATTATCATATAATATAGAAAATGTTATAATACAATAATTTATATATGATAAAAAGAATAAATAAACACTTTTCCCAATTTTTTCTTTTATACTTAGGGTTAAGAAGACCAATAAATTTTGATATATTTTATTATAAAACTAATCAAATTAGATTATATAATTATTGTGGTACTTGCTCTCATATTTTCATTGTAACAAATGATTCATTATATAATTGCTATTAGTGTCAATCCATGACATTTGTCAGTACTTCTTTTTATTTTTTAAAACCTTTTGTATTTTTTTTTATAAAAAAAACGTGAAATAATCAATTTACTTCTAAGGACCAATAAGTTTATGACTTTAATAAATGTTATAAAACTATAGATTATTAGTTATTACTAATGTCGATATAAATTAAGAATAACATTATAATAGAAAATATTTATTATGCCATAATAACTTAATGATGATTGATAATCAATTTATTACATGAGTTGATATGCAATTGATGATTATCAATATCAAACTTTAACCATGTATTACTTAACACTTTTTTTGAAAGCTAAGAGAAAGTGGTTGTGTAAGAAAGATTTAGTTAAATCAATTCTCAATATAAATCAATTCATGCATCAAATCTTATTTTAAGTAACCAACTGGAATCTTCATAAAATCAATTTAATATTATAAAGGCTACCCTACTTCATTTAATTTTAGATTTAAACTTTCTATACTTATCCATTTATATGTGATCATATTATTTATCCTTTTATATGTGATTATTATTTCATACTTAAATATTTTAAAACATTCTAATAACATAAATAAAGAGATAAAAACATATATAGAAAGAGATTTTTATTGATTAGGAAAAAAAAAGGTTTTATGTATTACAATCATATGTGAGTGTTTTGATCTTTAAAAATGAATATGAATTAATAGTATATTAATTATAAACTTATAAAAATCTTTTAAATAAAAATATTTTTTTATTAAAATGATATTTTAGATTAAAATCCGTGCAATAGCGCGGTGGATTTAACTATTCATTTTAGGAAAGGAAACCCGTGTAAATTTCATTAGGCTTGAAAGTTAATTGGAAAAAAAAAAAAAATGAAGCTGGGCCTGAAAGCCCACACACGGAGCATTACGTTTTCATTCTTTCTTTCGTAGCAAGCATGTACAACTACACACAATATTATTCTTCTCCTCACCCGAGAAAGAATTTCACGACTTCAATCAGCAACACCAACATCAAACACCAGAGTCCTAGAGGGTTTGTGCTTAAATTCTACACAGAATAATCCATCAATGTTCTTGCAATTCGAGAATCCACTATTTTTGTTTATCGCTTTCCTCGATTGTTTTTAGTTTTATTGTATAAGCTTGTTGATTTTTCCTTTTTCTTCTTGCAGGAGAAGCTTAAAGACGATACAACAACATTATTGCCGACATAAGATGGTACCCTTAGTGTTTATGAAACTTTTGGTTGATTTCTATCTTAGTTTGTTATAAGGGTTTTATAGAGGGATTTACTTTCTATTGATGCTGCTTTGTGGATTGCTTATAGTTACGAAGTCTCTTGGTAGTTAGGGCTGCCAATCATGTCCAAATATCCTGAATTTAAATGTGGTTCGTTTATTTGATCATGTCGCGATTGAGATGGCAACTAGTCTTGTTAGGCAATGCCAGATTTGGGCTTGGGGTCTTTTTCATAGTTACTGTTAGCTCATTCTTCATTTAGATGCTTTTGGAAGTGAAAAGACACCCAATTCAACTTTGGATATTGCCGATAAAGGGCAGGAGTATGCGTTAGTATTGGAAGTTTGATTAGTTTCTAACTGTTTAGTTGCAATGAAGGTTTTGTTAATTGGGGTTTGCGGTTGATTTGTTAGATGTTTATTCTTGAGAAATATTAGTGATATCATTTGATGAACTTTTATGATGATTGTTGTTTTAAAGAATTGAGCTTTCTGACAAATTGTGAAATTGCAGTTTTTCCCTGGGTATGGATATCATGGAACTTCATTTGAACAGACATATCGATGTTATCCTGCTTCTTTTATTGAAAAGGTATGGGTACTTTCAATTATTTTGATTTATCATGTTGTCAGAGCATATAACTGAGTCTTGTTGCAAGTCTCAATTAGATATATGTTCTTCTGTTAAAGTCTTTCTAGAACTTACTAGGAAAACTGGTCTGCAAAAATAAGAGATTTTCATTGTTGCTGAAACCTTTATTTTTTGTAAATTTGCCACTTTCTCTCCCAGCTTGCTTTTACTAGCAAGTTTTGACACTAATCAAAAAGGTGTTTGAGGAACATTTTGAGGTTTATGTAAGGTCCTTGAATCCTATGTCAAAACAGGTTTTTTCCACCAAAGTTACGATGACGCACAATACTTCCTAGGGAAGCTAGCCAATTAGAAACTGCATCTTTTGAAAATTTCTTGCAGATTAACAGGGGCACTTAATTTAGACTTTGTTCTGTTTGCACACTCAGATTTTTCATCAACCATTATAAATCAAATAAACTTTTCCAGGGAAGTTTAATCAACATAGGGTATTCTTGTGGTAGATCTACCAAAAAAGGAATGGATGAACACTGAACTGTTTGAGTTTCAGACTTCTATATAAGATTTGAGACGATTCATCACCTGTTTACAGTATGCTATAGATTCTCTCTTATGTGACTTCAATTTACTTTTCTTTCTTATGCAGCCACAAATTGAAAGTGGTGACAAGAGTAAGTTCATCATTTGAACTTATAGTTAACACAGTCATTTGACGCTTATAGTATACTCTGCTTAATGATATATGCTCATTTGCTTTAACAGTAATAATGCCTCCTCAGCACTTGATCGTCTTGGTTAGTTACTTTTGTCCCTGTTGGTTCCAATTTTATATCTTGTTGCTGGATCCTTTTTTATATAAAACGGTTTATGTATTTTTGCTACATTTCAGCTTCTCTGCATATCGATTACCCGATGCTGTTTGAGCTTTGCAATAAAGATGCTGAACGAGTTTCCCACTGTGGGGTCCTTGAGTTTATTGCTGAAGAAGGAATGATTTATATGCCATACTGGGTAAGGACTTGTGAATGGCTTCTGTTGCATAGCTGCTTGTACTATCTCTGCTAAGTGTGTTATAATTTCTGCTAATGTGTTAATCTAGATGATGGAGAATCTTCTCTTACAAGAAGGAGATTTTGTGCAAGTGAAAAATGTCACTCTTCCTAAGGGAACATATGTTAAATTGCAACCCCATACAAAGGACTTTTTGGACATTTCAAATCCTAAAGCAATGTGAGTAAAGTTATCTTTGCAGTTTTTTCAATGCTGGCAAGTTTGTTAGTTTCTTCTGATATTAGGACCACTGTCTCATTGCACCATCTGTTACAACAATTTGCATGGGTTAAGCATTTTTCTTTTATATTGTAATGGAATGGATTTATTTTCTTTCTCTTTTTCTATGAAAGTACTAAAAAAGGTATGGTTGAGTTTGGTTATTTGATATTTATATTTAATTGATCTTCTTCTTTTCTATCCTTTTGCCTTGTATTTCTCAGATATCCCTGAGGCATATAAATAGCTTTGTTTCTTTAGCCCTGTTTTCTCACCCACTCCCTGTTATTAGGAAAAATTCTTTATCTTATCAATTTGGGTACAGACAATCTCTTTAAAAGTGTATAGGAAGAATTCCACATATTGATAAAGCTTGTGATCAAAATGAAAATGTTTTCAGGCTGCTATAGTCACCAAAACAGTAAATGCATGCTGTGCATTTGTTTATATCAATTTGCATCTTTCTAACACTGCATTAGCATTCTGGAATACCTCATCACTTTTCTTCCCTGTATATGGTGCTGTATTTAAAATAAAATGACACTTACAGATGACTTTGGATGATCAATTCCAGTTACTTAATGCATAAATTTATCTTTCTGGACCATGCAGCCTGGAGACAACACTGAGGAATTATTCCTGTTTAACTACTGGGGATAGTATCATGGTTGCTTATAACAACAAGAAATATTATATAGATATCATAGAAACAAAGCCTTCCAATGCTATAAGTATAATTGAGACAGACTGTGAGGTTGACTTTGCACCTCCTCTCGATTATAAGGAACCTGAAAAGCCAGTTGCACAGTTTCTCAAAGTCGGGCACCAGCACAAGGTTTACCTTTCACCATGCTTCTTGTCTTATTGTGTATTTTCATTCTGATCAAGGAAATTGCTTTACCTTTGCGGCTTTAATTAAATAGCATTGACTTTGCTCTATGTTTATGGGATAATATATGAGATTGTTCAGTTGTGTAATCTTCAGCATGGCTTTATGTCTTGAACGTTCACATACATACTGTCGCTTATTTAGAAATTTTTTCACTTTGTGATAATTTACAAGTTAATCCAGAGATTCTAATACCTCTGTACAAAACAAAAGACTAGACTATAAGTACATAGAAGCATAAGTGTTGGTATTTGCTCTAATAACAAGGAAGTGCAAATATTAGGACTAGACCAGAAATAAGGCGGTACTCCAGGTTGAAAGAACCGAGTTGTATCATCCAAAAACTTAAATCTAGAGGCCTAATAGAATTGAGAACTTTTCTCGATACTTTATTAGCTAAAGCCTCTTCTAAACCCAAGTGTTTTGTGTTCCTTTCTTGCCAAATATAGTAGATAATGGCTGCACAAGCCCTTCAACTTACTGTGTTGAAACCAGAAAAAGGACATAGAAAGAAAGTTGAGTAGTCCTTTGTCTTACAAAGTGTAGAATTAGCTAATTAAGTTCTTTGTCAATCATGCTCCAAAATTTTTTCCTGAATCGCACTTGAAAAAGAGGTGATCATGTGTTTCATCAACATTCTAACGAAAGAAACAGGTTTGCTGATCCACATTCCGCAACAGAAAATTTATCAAGAGTAACAGACTTACTTTAGTGACATCATTCTTTGATATTTTCTTTAAGTATTTATCACCTCTTTTTCTTTCACGGTCCTTAACCAAGATTGCTCTGTTTTTGAGCATTTTCCACACGGTATGTGTTTTCGTTATATTTTATCCCTATAGAGACCAATTGAAAAGGGGGCTGACTTTCCAGGGCTTTTGCTGGAGAAAATGGAATCTAGATTAAAACTTCTATATCTGTTGTCAACTGACATAAAATGCAAGCTCATCTTTTCTGTCGATTCTTCTTGTTAATTATCCCTATAGTTAATACTAATAAAACAACCTTTGATTTATTTCAAAAGTCGAAGAGGCACCAGAGCAAGCTCCACCCAAATTCAGCCCTTTTACTGGAGCTGGAAGACGCCTGGATGGGAAGCCATTGAGAAGTCAACCTTCCCCAGCTTCCACAGCTGTGGCCAAAGACAAGCAACCTGCTGTTTCCAGTGGCAGTAGTCAGCCACCTGTTAGGTCAATGTCTCAGAATACTACACAGCAAACTCAGGGAAAGCTTGTGTTTGGTATCAACTGCTAACCGTTCTTCCAAGGATAACACAAGGTATGTTACTTCTTTGTTCCTTGGACATTGAAGGTGTGATGAAAGTAATAACTACTTTAAGTTTGCCAATGTTTTTTGTTTATTATGTTAAATCCTGCAGGAAACTCCAAAAGAAACTAAACAGGAGCAGCCTCGAAGGAAGAGCCTAAATTCCAGCCCTTCACTGGAAAGAAGTATACGCTGAGGGTTGATGGGCCATTCTTGAATTCATTCTGCTCTCTCGCTCTCCTCTTGTATTATTTTGAAAATGTCACAAAACTATCTATCAGGGGAGTCCAAGGGTGACCACATTGACTTTCCATGCCAATACTTGGGAAGAGAAATCAACTTTCTCTAAGTTTACTGTTAATAGCAATCTAATTAATGTGCACGTGCCTTCATTGATGCAGTAGTTCTTGGTTCTCTAGTTTGTACCATGACCATCTCTTCTTTTGATCTTTTGCCTGCTTTGATCTTATGCTTAGCGAGTATGAGCTCGCTCATGGACGTTAAATGATGGAGCTGATGTGAAGAGTGACAGGCTTCAGTGGGTTGAGGTTACAGCATTGTGAATTACCATGGGAAGCAATATTTGCATGCCCGTGATTTCTAGTTTCTCTTGGTGGGTTTAACAAAGAAAGAGCTGGAAGCTTTTCTGCTCTTCATAAGAGATTAATTAAAATGACCTTAGCTCTCATGTTGCTTGTTGACTGCAGTATCGTGCAGTATCTTTGTTTTCTTGTCACTTTGTCAGCTTCATGCAGCGTCTTGCTTTCTATCCTAGCGCGAGGAGATTAATGTCCTAATTAATGTATATTTCATTGCTCTGAGAATGTCTGCTGATTCAGTGCATTACAATTGGTTATTACTTTCAATGGAAATTCTAAGGATGTAACAGCAAATGTTTTGTGTTTTTTTTTTTTTTTTTTTTTCCCCAAACAAGCTAGATGGATTTTTATGAATTTTCCCTACGGTTGGGGACACAGAAGGAAAAGATGCTTTTACATGAAACATGTTAAGTTATGGGATTTTACTTTTTGTTTTTCTTAGGCATGTAGAATCAATAGCATCATATAAAATGATAAACTAATTTTATCAAAAATTTGTTCTATTTTAATTAAGAAAAATATTATAAAATCATAAATTTCTAGTTAAGTTACTATCTTTACAACTGTGAAGGTTCGATTGATTCTTACTTTCAAACATTAAGATTTCAATTTATTATTACTTTTAAGATATTAAGATTTCGCGGTCATTTACTTTTACGGAAAATTCCGATCATTCACTTGAAAACTAATGGTAAGGTAAATAAAAGGGACCTAAAACTCATCGTTTTGTAGAAGATACGTGAGTTGTAATTTAGAATACGAATAGACCGGGGGAAATGGCTTAAACAGAAGGGGCAAAAATGAAAAAGGTTCGATTCCGCACCACTTAAGCATTATTGATTAACCGTACGTATTCGATGTGGCCCTTTTTTTTTTTTTTTTCCACACCTAAAAATTAACTTTTACTAATGACTTCGTACGTTCCCTTTATTGTAAATTATGCAATTTAATTCCAGTAAATTAGCAAATTTTCTTTACTTCGGATTGGTTTTTACTTTTCTACATGTCCAATTTTTGACTATAGATATGGGAACTAAACTCCGTGAATCAGGATGCAAAAGTTGTAACCATTTGTGGTAGTGACTATATTTAACATGCATTACATTTTTATTTTAGATAGATGCATATATGTGTCCATCTGATAAATATTAGAGTATGAAAGTGAAAAAAATTTTGAACAAGATAAAGTTCATCAGCTAGACTGAGCCTAACTTGTTATTGATCTATTGAAACATGGTTAAAGAGGAGATGGACAATTGCATCATTGGGAAGTAAGTGGGAGTTTACAATTCATCGCTCAAAGAATCAAGAACATGTGAATTTTGCAGTTAACTGCCAGGCTCCTGTATGGAGTAGTTTCTTTCCATCACGAAAGACTGGCTTTTAATGCATCTTTCACGTTTGGATATTTGAATGAAAAACCCAACTCCTTGGCTTTGCAGGAATCACCTTTTGACCATCCAAAACCTGCAATGGCCCTGAGTTAGTCGAATGTTAGAGATAAATCTATTATATTGTTACACTGCAGGAGATCACACTGTTTTCTCACCACACAAGCCCCCTTCTCCAAGCACAGCCTTGAGGGCAAAATCAGGTACAGGCAACCAAGATGGCGGCTAGAACTTCTCCCAGTCGTTGACACATTTCACCCAATCTAACAGGGTTTGGTGCGGTTCCATTGATAACTCCTGCATAAGATCAACAGATTTAGCTAATCCTTCTGTTGCTAATCATTTGTGGAATGGCAATCTGCTTTGCGAAAGGATAATCGTAGTAAAAACATCAGAATAAGGAGAAAGCAATACTTTTGAAGTAACCAAGTGAGACAGGTCATAACCAGTGGAATTTTACAACTAGCGACTAACTACAGCATTGTTTTTATTTGGCTATTTCCATCCTTAGTTAGAAAAGCAATCAGGAAATCATGTGTTATAATAGAAACAATAACCATCAAGCCTTAGCACACTAGGTGGATGATATCACGTGCAACCCTTCTGAAAAAACATTAAACTTCAGCTAAGCCATTGAATTTTGTTGATGATTGTGAAGTGCAGATGCAGTTTGTCGAAGCTAATCTTATCAAACTGGAGTGAGGTAGAAGCAACCATTTGAAGTAAAGCAGCAAGGAAAGCCATAGTTGGTGAAATCTTACAACTAACTAATGGCATTCTTAAATAAAGAAAATTTCACGTTGTATGCAATGCCCACAACTCCTTTAGATGCTTATAACATGGATTTTGTTTATTTATGTTGTCATTTTTTCATTAGTAAGAAAAGATGATCATGTGACCCCATTCTATAACAGCAGCAGCAGCAATCAAGCGTTAAACCTACTAGGTCCAAAGTGATCAAGAGCTACCATCCTGGAAAATAAGAAATTCTAGTCTACAAGAAGATAGCACTCATACCACTCAATTAGACCGATTTCACGAGAAGAAAATAAAACACAAAAATTATTTGAGTCATGTAGTTGATCACCTTTGTATGATGGATTTAGAAGAGCTTCATAAATGAGGCTAACTATGTCATCCAAGTGTATCCAAGAAAACCTAAGCAACAGGAAAACAAATGTTTAGGCAAAGAAGATTATTTAGTACTGAGGAAATACACATAAATCAAACACAGAAAGTAAGGTAGCCAGAAACTTATTTAAGCAATTAGCTTGTATGAGATGACTGGATACACCTAGAGCAACAATGGTTGGCTAATAGATTTCTGTTTTGACCATACTTCTATGCAAGTATAAGAGAAAGCATGTACAGCTAGTAGAAACATAGTACACATACCATTGTTGTCCAGAGCCCAAAGGTCCACCAGCAAACATCATGAATATAGGAATCATTTTAGCTGTGGACAGAGATAACTTCACATGTAAGAGGAAGGAAATATACATATAAAGCAGATTTATAGATTCAGCTTCTCCAATATCTTCACCCTTAAAAAACAAAGAATGCATAAAAAAGTACAACTTATACCTAGTGCACCACCATTTTTACCAAGGACAACTCCAATGCGAATAGGGCAACTCTAACATCTCCTCTCACTTTCAGGGCTGATGCCTCCCAGTCTCTACACACCTGTAAGAAAAAACAATGTTATAAAATACAGTAAGAAAGGGATTCTTTCTTCAAGAAGAGTCAAGACATTTATGATCCTTGGTTTTCTGATGAATGACTTCATCAGCTTTTTCAAAAAATTACCTTAAAAAGGAATTAGAAAGAAAGAATATGAAGAATTGTTCACAAACCTCAGCCAAGTAGTCATTTCCTGATGGACTTTGCTCATCAAAAACGCATGTTTCACTAGTGCCTAAACAATCAATGGAAAAGAGCAAAATAACTGCGGTTTACTCTCACATCATGGGAATAACTTTACATATACAGTCTGCACTAAGTAGGATACATGGAATGAAATTCACTCAAAAGAATGATGTTGGCCATGAGGCAAATTTGTACAGATTGCTTGTATTGGTTTAGTACTTTTTCCTTCTGTGACAGACTTCCTGTCATTCAGTGTCTTTATTAAGTAACATCTTCTCAATCAGGCAAAGGTAATTTTCCTTCTGATCTTCTCACTTTTCTAACTGCAGTAATAGTATGAAAGGTTTTGCAACTGATTGGAATTGAAGCAAAAGGGTGAGCTGATAAGCAAGAAAGTGTATCTTGCTGTTACATATCCATACATGGTATATTTCATTGGTTTTCTGCAGAAGACCTTGACAGAAGTCATACAAAGTTCTGTTACATACAGTACTTCCTGATGAAGCAGAGATTAGATTTTGCAGGGAAAGAACTTATTCTTCCTACCGAATCTCC
>JAMXBC010000800.1:0-13623 GCA_024138005.1 Lumnitzera racemosa | reverse complement strand
TTGTCGCTCCGGGTAGCCGTCTGGGCTCCGCTTGGCGCGCGGTTTGAACTCGTTCAACAACAAACAGGATCCGGAGGGGAACGACAAAAGATACAAAGCGAGGCTGGACCAGCTCGTCAAGGGGGGCCCCGCCGCCGGACGGGCCGCCCGGGATGTGGCCGGCAGCGAACGCGTCAAGCAGGAGCCGAAGACACCAAGAAGCCCACGACCAGCCGCGGCCCAGGTCCCTTGGGTGCTGCCCTCGGCGCCGCCGCAGTTTCTACCTAAACAAGCTCATCCCGAGGCCTCTCTGCGGCCGCATACCTCACTTTGAGAGCCGCCGCCGGCTGCACACTTTCTTTCTCGCCGCCCTGACGTGTGGATCGCGCTGTTCACCTGGTGCTTTTTAAAAACCGCCCGCGCGAGGACGGCAAGGGCGTCGGCGGCTCCCCCCTACTGGGTACGACATGGGCGAAAAGATCGGGGATGGCGGTTTGATGACTCTATTCCTCATGTGGGTCCGGCCAATCGAACGCGGCGTCCGCTGGCCTCGCAGGTTCGTCGGCGTCCCCAACCGCGGCCTGCCAGCATGAACCTGAAGGTTGCATCCTGCGGGCCGCTTTTCTCAAGGGCAGCCTCCCTTTGCCGCTTGTTTCCCTTTGGCGCCATGTCGTCGTCCCAGGGCAGCGCTTTTCACTTTTTAGAATTCAACGAGAAGCACCCGCGCGTCGACGTCGACGTATGCCTCCGCGACGGCTAAAATGGGCAGGGCGTCCGCATCGAGGACATTGCCCAGGGCGGCGACGTCTTGAAGCTGCTGCTCCTCCCGAAGCCTTTCCCCCCCGGGAGTTCCGCGAGAACTGGGAGATCTACCGCGCCGAGTACTGGGAAAAGGGAAAAACGAGCGCCGCGCGGACTCCGTGCGCTCATCAACAAGCGCCCCGCGACAGCGCCCGCCAGCCGGGGCCTGCGCTGGTGGACCGGCACCGGCGGCTGAAGAAGCTCTCCAAGGTCGGCGACCTCGGCGCGCCCCGCTGCCGCCCGTCCGTGAGTAGCAGCCGGCGCCGCCGCGACAGCCTCGCGCAGCCGGTTTCCCACTCCGCCCTCCTCGCGCTCCCCGCCGCCGACCTCGACGACGGCCGCATCAAAGCCCCCACCCGCAAGGCCCGCAAAAGCGTCCAGCTCCAAGCGCGCCTCCCGCCTCGTCGCCCCCCCACGATCTGCAGTCATTGTCTGCTTCTTCTCCATCCTCCTCTCGTCGACAAGCGCCAGAAGCCTCCTCTCCAGCCTGACGCCTTTTTCCCGCCGTCTCGTCTTCTGGACTGGCCTCCAAAGGCTCCACAACCGGCCGTCCCGGGCAGTACAGGCTCGAAGAGCTCGATCCCCACGCATGATTCTGTCGTTCTACCTTTTCGTTTCTGCCAAGCCGCACGTGAAAGCAGTGTTGTCTCAAAAATGTTCTCGTCAGTCTGCTGTACCTAGTCTAGGCCATCCACTTCAGCTGCACCTCTGTTGTGGGGACACGGCGGACAACCACCCAGACTGTCGCAGCCATGAACTTCCCGGAACAGCCAAAGGATGGAGCGGAGACGAGGACTTGTTTGACGAGCCGCTTGGACGAGATTGAGCGCTCTGCCATCGCCCTGACCAGCCCAGTCGCACGCCCGTCGCCAAGCGGCACCGAAAACCGCCGTCCGCGAACCTTTGCCGCGCCGGACGGGACGATGTCATCAACCTCGACGCGCCGCGCCCGCTCGACGAGCCACCGCCAAGGAGCACTGGCGCATGCAGCGCTTTCGGCGCTGTGCGACCTCCCAACTCTGCGCGCTCCCTCGGCCCTGCCCGTCCAAGCAACCCATCCGGCCTGTGGCGTCCAATGCGGCCAACACACGAACGGCGACCATGGCACAAACGGCGACCAGTGCACAAAACGACGACCAACGGACGAACGATAGAGACCACATCTCTGGAGCAGCAGATCAGAGACCTCCGGCAGGAGGCGCGATGCGCTGCGCGCCACGCAGAAGCTGCCAAAGCCGCAGCTACGACCAGGGCCGGCGAGGTCGCCATCATCCGCTCAAACCTCGAGAGCTTTCGCGCCAGCACGACCAGCGCCTCGGCGAGCTGCAGCGCCAGCATGCCGACGATGTCGCCCGCCACACCGCCGAGCTGCAGTCCCTGCGCCGCGAGCACGAAAAGACAGAGACGGACCGCCGCTTCCTCGAGCACGACCTCGCGCAGGTCTCTGTCAAGCCACGGCGCGCTGTGACGAAGCCTGCCGTCAGCCCGAGCCGCACGCCGAGGAGACGCGCCTGCTGCCCTTTCGCGACGGCTTCGACGACGACGAGGTTATCGCAATCTCGCCCTCGAAGGCGCGTACTGGTCCTCATACGCCGCTGTCCCATTCGCCCAGCCGCATGCCCGGCCGTGCTCCCTCCGAGCTGCCCGGTGTCTCTCATTCTCTCGCGCCGCGTGCGGCCGACGGCTCACCCTCGGCGAGCAAGCGCAAGCGGCCCATGTCCGACTACAGCCCGGCCGTGATGGACCTCGACGATGGTCCTTTGAATCGTCCTTCGAACTCTCTGCAGACTTCCAACCGCCACCGCAAGCTTCTCGGAGTATCTGTTCCCCTCGCTCGTTCTGATCTGCTCTCCGCGCTACTCTGCAATCGATGAAGGCTAACGACAGCGAGGACAGCTCATGGAGTCGGTGCTGGGACACGTAGCAGACGACGGCGAAGAGCGCACCATTGAGCGTCTTGCTCGTTTAAACGTCCCACCAAGCTTGAAGCCAGCTTCGACGCTGGTGTACGACTTCTTCACCGACGAGGCCAGCGCGAGTGACTCTAACATCGCACTTCGTTCTGTGTCTTGCTGCTCGACCTCTGGAAAGCCTTTCTCTCCGCCAACGCCGTGAGTTCCTCTTTCCCCTAATGGACTCAGCCCTCTAACAGAAAGAAGCATGAGGGAACAAAGCTAGTGACGAGACTGCTGCACGACCCTGCTTGTCTTTGACTTTGCAGACGTCGCTCCGGCGCTGGTCCACAAGCTCGTCCCGCCTCTGCCAGAAGACGGCCGACCTGGTCCCCTGCCGCTGGCGAAGCTGCTTAATCAGAAGGCCCCTCCTCAGAAAGAGACGCCGCAACAAGTCTCGCCGTCTTCGTCTGGGACTCTTGTGTCTCGTCGCCGCCGGGCCTCGACGTTGACCGGGCCGAGTTCTGGCGCACAATGGAATTCGACTTTGTCCTGCTCATGCTGCACCGCTCGCAGCCCCTCGAGCAGGTTCTGCTGGCCCTCGACCTGCTGCATACTTCCGTTCTACCTGACTCCATCGGCTCTCTCTCATCCTCTGGATCCACCTCTCAATCAAAGCACGAGTCCGATCTCTTGACCGCCTGTCGGCCTCCTCCTCGAGGTACCCCAATCGAGCGCAATCACGGACAAAGCACCCCAATCGAGCATCACTATGAACAGAATACCACATCTAGCTCAGCAACGAACAAGCGAACGCTTCTCACTGCGCGCGGCGGTGCTGGATCTACTACGCGCCATGTGCGCCACCGAGCACGGCAGCCTTGCGCTCGCCAATCACCGCTTCCTCCCGGCCGCCTCGTGCGCTTCCTCCACGACCACGTCGTCCTCATGTACGAGTACATTCCCGAACACGCACGCCTCAACGTCCAGCCTCGTCAACCAAGCTGTCCTGTTGCTCGCCCACCTCGAGCTCGAGCATGCAGATGCTTTGGACCTGCAATCAAAACTCGCCACCGTCCCCGGCGGCGCCCAGAAGCACCTCGTCGCCCTCAGCCGCGTCGCCCTCTATCAAGGCTCAACCCCCATCGAGTCTAGGCTCCTCCCGGAAGTCGCCGACGCGCACACAAGATGCTCGACGTCCTCCTCTCCCCCGAAGAAGGCGAGGCCGTCCTCAGCGTCTTTGCCCCTTCTTGACGTGCTTCCTTGCGTGGACGCGGGCGCTGCGGACGGACTGGCCTCCGGCGGCCAGCTTCCAGCTGGACGGCTGCTTTTGGTCTTCTATATTCAGGTTCAGACTCGATCGGCCCGCCACTTCCGTCGTCGACATTGGCCCTCAGCCAACAGTCGCTCAACCCCGAGTTATGATCCAGGCTTGCCAACCGCGAAAGCTTGCAGACTTTGTGGATCTTTGGTTCACTGGCAGCTTCTCACAGAGTCAGTCTCCTGTTTCCACCAGCGTCGCTGGCTCGGTGGACGGCGCTCAGCTGTCGACTTTCTCCGCGGCCACGCTCGATCTGGGGCTGCCCTGCGTCTGCGCGTCGTTTTTCAAACCCAAAACATTCACGATTCGCAGTCTGATTGCCCTGCTGGGCGCATCTCATCCCTGCAGCCAGCTCGGCTCGGCATCTGCGGCCGGCTTTGAATGGCGGCTCATCTGTCCGCCTTGCTGGACCAGTTTTCAGCCATCCAAGCGCACCCCTCCCAACGCAGCCATCCCCGAGCGGTCCAACCTCAGTCGTCTGCCTGGCATACCGCGCTGTCGTTCGAGGTACCACCGCTCAACCGTACAATTCCTGTCTTCGGGCATCTGCGGACCAAGCCTGGGGCTTTGACGGCAGGGCCGGCGTGCGGGGATCTATCACGAGCGGCCTCTTGTAACTGTTGGCGCCGCCCGAGCACACGCGCCTCTTCACGCCTCGCTCCGTGGTGCATCGTGGACAGCTTGTCTGGACCATTTTCTGTTCGCCTCAGCCATCTTCAATACACGTACATTAGCACCAGCAGCCTCTCATGGCTAAGGGCCAACTGTTGCGCTTTATGTGATGCTCGTGCGCGTCGCGAGCTGGACTTTGCACTTGCGAACAGCCTGGATCGCTGTCCTAGTCGTCATGGCGCGGCTGCACCTGTGCGGCTGTCGAGAGAAGCGAACGTGCTCCCGCTCTCACGCTGGAGAGCGCGCTGTCTGCAGCTGGACGCTGCCCACCATTGGGTGAGACACACCTGACTCGGGTCGAGCTCAGCACAGCCGACTGTGAGGGTGGTGTCCAGCCGCTGGCCGAACGCTGCGACCGCTGGGATCGTCACAAGTGGTCTTCCGGGGGACAACCAAAGCGACCGGATCGTCATGTAACTCGACCGCGAGACGTCTCTCGCATGAGCCCGCCGGGAGCCAATGACGGCCGCGTTTCGCTCCACTATCATCGCAGTGGAAGCGACAGACAACGCTGCGCCGACAGACGGCGAGGGACAGGGGCATCAGCGCGGCTCGACGGGCTCGCGGAGCGGCGCAGGCAGACGTCTGGGACGCGGCCTGCGACGGGTCGCAGTCGCAGCGGCAGCCGACGTCCGCATCCCCGCGGGCAGTGCTGAAAGGGCGGATGCACGTAGCCAAAGTCTTCAAAGTAGTGCAGCTGGTGCGGCTCGAGCAGCAGGCCCGCGGCGAGGCTGTGCACCGGCGCGTCGCCCCAGCGCTCCCAGGGAAGCCGCCCGCGCGGTCGAGGTGCTCGAAGAAGTCGCGGTACCCGGCCGAGCGGAACCAGTCCAGGTCGGCAATCTCAAAGTTGGCCAGAAGTGGCAAAAGTTCCACGCGTCGCCGGCTGAGGTCCGCGAGTGCAGCAGCAGCGGGAGCAGAGAGTGCCGGACGGGCCAGGGCGCCCAGCTCGCGTCGTGCATCGCGTCCCACATCGGCCGCTTGCTGGTGGTCAAACCTCGCTGAGCGGCGTAGTCTGCGGTCCGTGCGGAACAGCGTCGGCGCGGTGCTGCCCACCTCCCACAGCGCCATCGTGTAGCCGTACGTCTTGTTCGCCGCGGCCATGGCTTGAAAGGGATCGTACGTGATCGCGCACGTGTACTGCACGTCCGGCTCGAGCCGCCAGTACCACCTGTACTTTGCCAGCGCCGGGTGGTCGTTAGAAGAAGCCCGAGTTGAAGCGGCCATGTGGTGGTTAGTTTTCGTTCTGCAGGTAGCTGCCATGCCGGTTGCCTTTCTTTTCGTCCATGCTCGCCCAGTTTGCGCGTGCTTGAGCCTGTAGTCCCTCGTCGTCGGCGAAAGAAAGGCGACCAGGTCCACATGTGCGCCGGGATCTGTGCAAAACTCGGCCGCGCCGCTGACCTCGGCGCCGACGCGTCGCTGGAACTCCTCGGACCAGGGCGCGTCGTTAAGGGAAGACGTACGGGTAGTGAAACCAACGGTTGAACTGCCGCTCGATGCTGCGGACCGCGCTGACCGCGCCGTCGACGTCTGCATTGCGCGCCAGCATCACCAGCGCCGCGCTCTGTCGCGCAGTGTTTGCCGCCACCAGTCCGGGTCAAAGCACTCTGTCGTAAATGGCTCATCTAGTCGTCTCTGAGGTCTCTCGATCGCATACGCCGTCCTCGCATGGTACCAGGGCTCCAGCACCAGCACGACGAATGCCACCGCTGCCACCAGCTTCTTGTGCCGCGCCGCGTACCTCCTCGTCAGGTACAGCAATCCCATGGACGCAGCATCTTTGCTGTTCCAGATCCAAGGTTCCGCGAGTGGTTCTGAAGCATGTTCGGTGTTCGACGAGTCTCGTGGCTCACGTCCTCCCCAAGCTTTCACTCTGCTACTACATTGATCGCGCGCATCGTTGTCCACCGCGCACTTTTACTTCACTATTGAAGGACACACAATGGAGATGAACAGACTTTTATTTTTCCTTCCTTGACTTTGTTGGGGAGGGCGACTAGACTGCAGACAGAAAGAAGAATCACGACGAGCCGGGATAGGAGCCGCCCTCGACAGCGCCGATGAACTTGTCGATGGCGTCCCTGTCGAGGCGCAAGGCGTATGCCAGTCGTCCTGCGTGACGGCGCCGATGCGCTTGTAGATACGACAGCGCGTTGACATTCCACTTGAGGCACGTCCACTGCAGCCGGCCGCTGCCGCCGCTGACACTGCGCGCCTCCCGAGCCAGCTCCAGCAGCAGCAGCGTCGCGAAGCCAAACCGCCGGAACGCCGGCCGGATGAAGAGGTCCTCGAGGTACACGCCGGCGCCCGTCCACGTACTGAAGCGTAGTAGAACACCGCCATCCCTGCCATTTCTCTTTGGAGTAGTCGCCGCGCACGGTGATGAGCAGCGCCTTGGCGAAAACGCTGCGGCGGCGAGGGCTCTTCGCAGTCGGCGCAAAGGTGAGCAGCTCCTGAGCTTGGCCTGGTCAGGTCGATCTTGTGCTCTGCCTGCTCAAAAGACGCCAGCTCGCGGATCATCTCGTATATCTCCCCGACATCTGCCTCTGTTGAGCGTGACGAGCATCTCCTGGTCGGACGACATACCCTGGCGCGTCGCCAGCGGATTCACCGGCGTCGGCTTCGACTGTGCCGTCTGTTCTGTCTGTTGTGCCATCTTGCTTGTGGTTCTTAGTACTTTGTTCGACCTGCAGACGGGGCTTTATAGTACGGCATCGGAGCGGTCGGCTGACTTTTAGGGTAGCTCCGACTCCGTGTGCTCGTACGGCACAGCTGGGCACCAACACGCAGGTCCGGAAATCTCTTCAACCGTGGTGGGTCACTCAAGATGTTCTACAGAGCTATCCCACGACGGTGGCGACGGGCGCGACGCCGTTGCTGCAGACGCAGCCCGCGGTCGCAGAGGTCAAAGGCGGCCGTTGGTGCACCAGGCGACCGTCGTCCACGGCTGCGTCGTCGTAGCGGGCGGCGCTTTATGAACCGTCTGCGCGCGCACCAGCACCGGGATCACGGCGCCCGTCACGAGCGAAAAGCTGCGGTGGCCCAGCACGCGCAGCATGCTCGCCGCCTCGCCGCTGTGCGTCGTAATCGAGATGACCTCGCCGGGTCGTTTTCAAAGATCTCGTCCAGTACAATTTTCGAGCGGTAATCCTGCGCGCTGCTCGTCTCGGACGTGATGCCGTTCCACTCGCGGTCCGTCTCGGTCATGGTCGACTCGATCCGGAAGTTGGGAAACGCCTGCCTGATGTACGTCAGGTTCGACCGCATGTCGCAGGTGTGGATCGAGATGCCCTCTCTCAGGTACTCCTTGACAACAGGGAGGAAGGGCGGGAAGAGCGTGAGGTTGCCAAAGGTCGTCTGCGCCGTCTGCAGGCACCGCGTCAGCGGGCGACGAGTAGAAGCTCTGCGGCCGTCCTGATCTTCTGCGTCTCCATCTCCGACGGCCAGTACCGGTTCGCGACGCCTGCCTGGTTGATCCCGACCTGCGTCAGCCGCGCGTCCCGCCACGAGGCCGTCCCGTTTCCAATCCAGCTCCGCCAGTAGC
The DNA here is from genome assembly GCA_024138005.1 of Lumnitzera racemosa. Taxonomy (NCBI): domain Eukaryota; kingdom Viridiplantae; phylum Streptophyta; class Magnoliopsida; order Myrtales; family Combretaceae; genus Lumnitzera; species Lumnitzera racemosa. Next base: position 5,417 of record JAMXBC010000800.1, on the reverse strand, counting down.
ACTTTTTTTTGTTAGTCTCCTGCCGTCATTGAGAGAACACGAGGACGCACGTTCCAGGCCGGGGTGCCGACGTAGCTCTCCTCGGCGTTGTGGTGCCCTGTGCGTGCCGCGCGATGAACACAGCTTGTACCGCGTGTCCGCCGGCGCCGCCGCGTTCAGGCTGTCCACGAACAGGTTGAACCGCTGCCACTGAGTCAAGTGCGCCGTCACCGCGCAGTCGCTCGCATACGTGCGGTTGATCAGCCCAAAGTTGTTGGCGGTCTTTTCGCTGTTAGCTCTCTGTGGCCGAGGGATGGCAGCCGCGGTCTAGGGGTGGCAGACATACGTAGTCGAAAGTGGGACGGCACAGTCGCGTTGTCATCCTGCAGGAAGTCTTTGATCGATGAGCTCGTGTGTCCTTCTCCTCATAAAGGCGCACGCACAGCCAGTGACGGTGGAAAGATTGAGTAGGCCTTGCCGCCGTCGACCGGGGCGCTGCCGTCGCCGCCGCCGCGTTAGCCGCCGTCGCCTCGGAGAATGTCGACACCGCCGGCGTCGGCAGATCGGCGTCGGCAAGTTGAGCGTCGGTAGTCCAGCCGGGATGTTGATCGACGGCAGGCCAGCCACCGCCTCCGCCGTCGCCGCCAGAGCCAGCACCGGAAGGGCCAGCATTCTTTCCCAGTCTCCAGTCCTTCGTCGACTTGATCCGTGCAGGGCAGAGGCATGACTACTTTATAGCAGATCTGTCAGGCTCAACGCGCCGTCGCGTCCCCCTGCGATTGGCGAATCATCACTGCACGTGGAGTCGACTTGCCGTCCTGCCGTCCCGCGCCCTGAGTCGTCTTGTCGTCTCCCGCCTGTCTCCTCTCCAGACAGCAATTTCAAGACTCTCCACAGTCGGTGCGGCTCTGAGGCTACTACTGTCCTGTAGGGCAGCAGACCGATGTTTCTCGCATGGCGGTGCCGCACTGCGACCCCGCCGTCTCCAATGGCTGCTGCGGGAATAGCCATCCTGTCGCTGCCCTGCGTCTGCGCGAGGTTTTATTACTCGTTGAGGCGACGTATAGAGAGGGCCACACGCTCTCTCTCTGGAACTGCAACGAACAACATGAGCAGACTTCAGATCACGGCGCTGGTGATCCACCCCAAGGATGGCACCCGCCATCCGCTGCCGCTGGGCGACCTCGAGCTGTGGGCATGTCCGCCAAGAAGCCCTTTGAAGGGCCGCAAGGGCTCCGGCTTCATCCTGAAGATCGAGTACAAGAACATCTCCGACTCTCGCATCGAGAATGTCCACTACACCTCCGTCACCAGCATCCGCGGCATGAGCGGCAAGCCCGTCGAGCGCGAGCTCGGCGCCCTCGACCCCGGCGCCACCGTCGAGCACACCGGTATGTCCCCGAGCTTTCTTTCTACTGTGTCCAGACGCTTTCTGCTCTGATCTTGACGCGAGGAACACTTTCGACCGGAGCGTGGCTGATGTCCTGAGCAGTCGCGGACTCGGAGCTACCTAACGGGCTTCATCGCCGCCGTCGGCAGCTTCCAGGTCAAGACACCCTCGAGGTCACCGGCGAGGACGCAAAGTACGAAGGCGAGTGGTTCTCATCCTCGGAAGGAGTGGGTGGCTTGGTTCAGTCGTTCTGCAAACCGCACGAACCTTTGAAGGCCGTCGAGGCACCGCGCTCGTCGAGGCGCCCTGCGGCGTGGACGCCACCGCCATGTTTATAAATGCCATTCGTTGTCACACGCCTCACAGCAAATGCAAATTGGTGAAAGCTGCAAGCTCAAGTGGACTTTTAGGAATGCCCCGCCTTGTTGCAGTCTTCTCGGTACGAGTGGCGTAGAGCAGGAGGAACAGTCTCAACTGCTAGGCAGAGGAGGGACGCGGAGCGCGTCTCGTCTTCACAAGAAACTCGTCCTTGCACATCGCGCACAATCAGGCCTCTTTCTAACAACAATGGCGCCGACGCGCAAGCGTGCGAGACACAGCCCGGCGTCGTCGGCCGTCGCGACTGCAGAATCCCCGGCGCCGTCCGTCTCGCAGCCAGCATCACAACCAGCGTCGCAGCCGCGTCGCAGCAGCCGGCAGACCGTGGACCGCGCGGGGAGACCATCCTCCTGTTTAAGGCCTTGCTACTCCCCCGTCAAGCCAATTGGCATGCACAAACGTTTCATATCCTCACGATCGCGCAACACATCTGGGCGCACGAGGCGAGCCGCCGGGGACTCTCACTTGTCGATCAAGGGGCATCTGGGCCAAGCTGGGCTCGCTCTACGGCCTGGAAGCCCTCGACGCGCGCGAGCTGGATTTTGAGGATCGCATACAGCGCAAGGGCGGCTACGAGTCTGGCGACGGGATCATGTGCTTGCCTCGGACGACCCAGACGCGGCCCAGCGACGTCGACGACGTCGAGAAGCATTTCCGCGATTCACCCTCGAGCGCACCTTGACGAGCCTGACGGCCCCGCGCGTTTCACGAGCTGATGATGGCCCGCCGCCGCCGCGGTCCCGACGATCCTGCAGACTCTTCCGACGAGGAGATGCCCGACGCTTCGACGGAGGCTCTTGCGAGCAACGCCAGCAGCCGGAACGCCGCCGCCGCCCCGCCCGCACGGCCCGCCCGCGCGAACGCCCGTCGCAGCGCTGCCCGCCGCGCCAGCGTCGCGGACTCGGCCGCAGCTTGGATCCCAGCAACAGCCCGACACTGTTGACGGGTGTCAAGCTCCTCTGAAGAGCCCTCGGAGAACAATGCCAGCCCTCCAGCGCGCACCCGCCGCGCCGCCACCGCGCTCGCGGCCGTCCCCGCGGCCGCCTCGAGGGGTTGAACTCTTGCCGTTCGACTTGGACACATCAAAAGGGCCACCTATGCTGCAGTCTAAGCCGCGCGAACCTCGCCTCTGTTCGTCGAGCACAAACCCGCCCAAGTGAGCATCAACAGCTCTGAACAACGACCGATCTTCGGCCTCGCGCTTCGTCGTTGCGACTCTCCACTCATCTACCTCTGGCGTTCGCAGATGACATGAGACCGTAGCAGCCAAGTGCGATCACCCGGCGACTCCTGTGTCGCCACCTGGACGCTCCACCCGGGCTTCGCGTCCGATGAGAGACTTGACCCCGACCATCCTTCGGCAGACATGTTGCCACTCGACGAAAGCTTCCCTCGCATACTATGCTCACAGATCTCGTTCGATGTCCGAGACACCGCAGTGCGGCTTGACTTTGAGGGCGACGTGCCGCTCCAAGCGAGCGCCAGGACGGGCCGGTCGCCTGAATCCGAAACTCATGCCTTTGGATATCGTCTTCGACGCCACCTGGTATCAGCGTCGTCAATATCCTGACGCTGTCTTTCAACGCCTCTTGCACAATCAGCCTCATGGCCTGTTTGATCCCTGACGCTGTCTTTCAACGCCTCTTTGCACAATCAGCCTCTGGCCTGTTTGTAAGCGGGCGCTGCCTTTTTGCCCACTGCGTCACGAAGCCGCACCACCCTGTCCTCGCCGGTTGCGGTCGTCTGCACGAGCGGATCCTCAAGGAGACCGCCGGCTCGCGCGTCGACTTCGGGCTGGTCTGCCAGCGTCTCTATTCCCGGAAGCTGTCCACGCGCCACGTTCTCGTCGCCGATGCCCTTGCGGCGGGTGTCAGAGGCCAGCTCGTCCTGTCGGATCGACACTACCCGCCGGGCTGCATGTGGCGTCTGTCGGGCTACCGGCGGCAGGGGTAAGAGGACAGAATGTCTGGCCAGATCGACACCGCTCGCCGGGATTCGAGCCGGCGCTGTTCAGGTAGTCTACATCCCCAATGAGCAGCTCACTCCACCGCAGAGATCGCTTTCTTCCTACGTCCTGCTACCCACATGGCTCTCAGACTCTGCCGTTCATCGTGAGACGGACAGCAGTGCTTGCTCGCCCGAATTCGGCTTGCAGGTGCTGCCTCGTCGCTGTCACCGCCGCGCTCTCGTCTCTCATACGCTGTGATGCGCCCGCCAACCTCCTCAGTGACGCCTTGCCCGGACGACATCTCCTCCTTTGCACCGCGCCGACATCCTCCAGAGAGGGCCAACGAGAATCGGCTCTACTCCGGGCTGGGCTGTCGCCACTTGTGCAGAATATCCAACGTCGCGTTCGTCTCCAACATTGTCGTCAGTGTCGAGTATCGCGTGACGGTCCGCTACCTCGTCTGGCTCCGCTACCTCGTCCGGTTCCGCTGCCTCGCTCGGCTCCACTGCCTGGACAGTCTCACGCCCTGGACAGTCTCGCACCTGGACGCCTCGCGCCCGGGGACGCTCTCGCTCGGCCGTCACTGATCTGTCTGACAGCGGCCATGACGGTACTGACGATGTGCGGCACTCGCGTACAGAGTCGCAGCAAGCCCAAGCAAGCTGCCCAGACGATTGGCTCCCGGGCGGTTCTTCTCGGATTCTGGGCTGCGGAGTCTGCCAGCGTTCGCACCTCGGGACGCTGAGTTGCAAGCCTGCCAATCTTTGTGTCTCACCGGCATTCCGATTGCATCCGACGGTCCACTTGACGCGAGGCTGCCTGTCCGTCAAACGCCTTATGCCGTCAGCGGCGCGCAGACAGGAGATCTCGTCCCCGCTGCACACTCTCAGGCGTGGTTCTCGCTGGCCGCGGCAGAGAGCTATGTTCCGAAACGGTCGCCGGTTTGCGCCCGTTACCGGACGCTGCTCCGAGCCGAGGAGCCTGTGTACGCACGAGAAAGGCCATGGTGCTGTCGCAGTCCTTCGACGCCGCTCATTGTGACCACGGACGCCCCCTCACGATACTGGCCTGCGATCCAGCTCTGGACGCAGCAGCCTGCAGGTCATGCATGGCGTCGAAGGGCGTTATGTTGAGGGCCGACGCCCGCTTTTCCCCCTTCAGAGGTATCCTGAGAATGTCGCCATCTACTAAACACATCGGCTGGTCTTCTTGTCTCGCAGCCATCTCGCGGCCGCAACCTCTGCGGCGGCCAGAGCTTCTCGCAGCCCTCACTGCTTCCCTCGCGCACCGAGGCGCTCCGCAATGCATCGAGTGCCTCTGCGGTCACTGGATGCCTGCTGTTGCAGCGCCGTCCGCAAGTCGCTCTCGCTTTCGATGCTAGACGCTCTTCCCGCCAACACCGCGCAGTGCGCTGTTCTGAGGGCACGGGCAAGGCGTCGTGTATCTGATCATCGCATGTCGCTCTTACCGCGCTCCTGTTGCGCACAAGACGACGAGTCTGCCTCGACAGCCAGAGCAGATGATCGGCAAGAGCGGCTGCAGTTCTGTCAGCGCTGCACAGGGACCTGTGCCGGCGAGCGGCTTGTGCGAACGAGTGTGCGGCATGAACTCCCTTGATATGCACGGAACGCACGATGCCAGCTCGCCTAGTCTCGTCCGCGCCGGGTGCACCACAGGTCGGTTCATCACCGGCCCATCTCTGTTACGAGCTCGAGGAAGGCA
>JAMXBC010000080.1:0-52556 GCA_024138005.1 Lumnitzera racemosa | reverse complement strand
ACTTTTTGCACTATTTTCCCTTTAAAAATTCAAATCAAATATGAATCTATGTTAATCGATGTTAGCCAAGAAGTAAGTTACCTAAGATGTAAAATACCCAAGTTGCCGAATGAATAAAATCCAACTATCAATACTTGTCATTAAACCACTTCAAATCCATAAGGTCTTAGGTGTGGGTAGGTCAACAATTTCATCCTTGAAAATTAGCTCGCAAAAATGATGTTGTGCAATTACCTCCATCAACAACCAAGGAATATTTCTTCCCATTCACCAAACATCAAATCTAGAATAAGTTCTCCCTTTGACCTGGATCTTCTTTCATGTCAGCTAGTTTACTCTTTCAAGTAAATGCTTATTGTTCCCTCACTCTTACAACTCTTATCACCTTAGCTCTCTATTTAAGCATCTATTCCTTTACCTTTCAAAACATGCCCCTCTTGTTTGAACATTAGGAGGTAATATGATTGTAGCCTAAACATTTGAAGCACTTAACTTATCAAGCTTTGGTTCTTACCTTCTTAGGCTTGGCTTAGTTAGGTCGACTAAACTCTCCTTTCTCTATCTTTTCTCGGGCTTTTTTTTCCATCATACCTTTCAAGCTTAAGGCTGCCTTATTAAGGTCAGTTAGTTGGCCTTTTACTGCCTCCTTCTCTTCTATCTCTCTACCCTTAATACCAAATTGATTAGCACATCTAATGAGCTGAATGGCTGAAATTCTCCACGTTGGCAATGTCATTTCGAAGTCTACTCAAGAATCAAATATAGTATGGCCCTAGGGTTTGATAATCTCACATTTGGTTTTAAGGTCTCAAACTCTTGCAAGTACTCTTCAAAGTATTTTGACCTTACTTCGGGTGTTGAAAAGCATAAAGCATCTCTTACAAAAAGTAATTTAAACACAAACATTAATCCATCAAATGCTTCATAAGCCTCTAAGTTCTAATCGGTTCTTCTCCTTTTAACATCTCACTCGATGACTAATTTATCCCACCAAAAAGGGTAAGATGCTCAATAAGGGATAATAAAGTTAAATTGACCTTGGTTCTATCATCACATTAATATCATTTGAAAACTTCCCCTACTTAGGAATCAGTAAAGGAACTCTTTAAGTCAAAATACTACCAAATTTAAGGTCAACGCTTCAGCTTGATGTTGTCAAGTCCTTATTATGTGTTAAGTTCATCCCCTTTCATTCTAAATGGCTTAATTCACCTTGAATCTACTACTTCTGTTGGAGCTCTACTCAGCCAAACCTCTCCTTGACTTGGCTCTTCTTTAAGCTCCTGGTTCACCTTAAAAACAATACTCTTGTTATTAGTTCTCTTTAGTTCAGGTCGGTTTTCTTCTCCTTCTTGGCTTGACAGTTCGTCTTAGTTGTCGTTCATCATTAACTTATTTGTTGGAGTCACTTCCACTGGTCGATGCTTGTTCCTTCTTTCACCTCGACCAACACATCTATAGCCTCTAACTAAACTAGTAAATTCTTAAATAGATTCAGTGAAATTTTGAATATGATATTCCAAGTTATTTAATACATCACCTCAAACTTCTACAAGGCTATCACCACTTGTATTCACGTTTTCTTCCAAACATTGTTAATTCATACAATAACCTTTTTGAAGTATTTTCTACAAAAATGATATATAGAGCTCAACTTGACTTAGAACCACCATTAAGAACTCCAAAAATGCTGTTGCTAGTAAAAGATAGCTAACAACAAATTAAGAAATTACTACTACTTGATTTTTATAGCTACCCACGACTAATAAATACTTCTACAACTAGAGACAACCACTGAAATTACTGCTACTCAACTCAATAACCTAATACAACAATACAATTCATAAATACTAAGAACATGAACAATATACTACACTACAAAACAATGTTTAAATAGAATGTCCATGAATCAAATTTTGAAGAATACTAACACGCATGTCTCGCTAAAGCTCTAATATTAGCGAAAACTGATGCAAAACTATAAGTGCACAACGAACATGCGCTATGAATGGTATTTGAAGTTCAATGGGGGATGAAGATTAATAAGTGAAATGGGGTTTTGAATGTAATTGTAGATGAATATCATGCACCAAGACACAAAAAACAATCAGGAGGTTAAGCTCGAAAAAGGGTTTCGATACTATCACAAACTAAAAATGGCTAGTCATGCCAAACGTCGTATATTGTACGAAGAACCCCTGATTGATTATCTTTCTAATCATGAAACTCTTCACACAATATATAAGGTTCTATAACCACTTTAAATTTCCAAGAACATACAGATCCATATGATATCATCACAGAAACATATTTATATCAAATCTAAACTACAAAGTTTACAATACACGTAATTTAGTATATATAAGTCTATATTACTGGTAAAAACAAAAATACATAAGAAAAAGTCTACATAATCTGTTCTCTCTCAATACACTGGAAGGCTCTCTCTTGCCTAAGTCCCTAAGCTAACTTGTGGCATTCTCCAACCAGCTTAGCCTAAGCTTAATGAGCAAAACCCTTAGCCACACCATAGGCAAATTATAAATACAATATATTTACGTATATGAATGAATGATCAAATAGAATGCCAAAAAATTCATATAATTAAATAGTCCATATACGTAACTCAGTTTTTAATGCCCTCCAAAGTCAGGGTTGGGAGTATACATAGCATCAATCAGATCCAGGTATTATACTAGAACTTATTTTACTACAGAACTTTTACGTTTTTCTATTTAAATCAAATAAACCTTTTATTTTCAAAAAAACAAATTTTTTAATAAAATCGTGAGTGGACCCCTACAGTCTAAAACTCATTTTCAAAACGAAGGCCTTGGGACTCAACCCTTAGCAAAGCGGTTGGCACCTCCAATCCCTAGTATTCCCGTAGGAAAGGTAAGGTTATTTTGTATGAATGCCCATACAAAACCCAAATTAAATTAATAAAAAACAACCCTAAATGGCCTCTCTTTACCTCGTATGATATGACGGCTGGAATTATGTTCCCCCAATGCATGTTGTTTGATGTACTATTTTTTTCCCCTTATAAGCCGAGTTTAATTAAGTCCAATTATGATGAAACCTTTTAAATAGTACATAAAATCTTTTTCCCATTCAAACATGCAGAAAACAAAGTATTATCTATATTTAAAGGGAAAATTCACAATCAGTATATAATATCTTTCATAAGTTTTCCCCCAACCCCATACAACAGTCAATTAAAAATTAACATTTAAATTCACTATTACAATCAAAAAATAAGCAGGGAAATTTTCTAGGTTAAATACTCACTAAAGCCAGACAACTGGGCTTCGTTGTAGAAATTTAAATTCGGGAGATTCTCGCCCCCCTCGGGATTCCTAATCATTATGATTTTAATAACGCTAGTAAGAAATTTAAAATTAAAACTAGAAATTTTAAATATCTATTTACCAATTTTCGGGGGATTACTGTAAATTTTTTATCCGGTTAAATTTTTATCTTTAAATTGTATGTAAATTTTTGTTCTTTTTTATGATATTTATGAATTTATAGTCGTTTTTCATCGTTTTCAAATGCTTGTTCCCACGATGATGTCCTTTTTGGGGAATTTAAAGACTTTTTTTTTATGATATGGGCAAAATTTATTGAAATTTTAACTTGAAAGTTAATTATTCTTATTATTTTATATTTATACCTATTTTAGGGATTTTGTTTTTAATTAACTTTTAAAATTCTTATCCCTTAGGGGGAATTTTCCCTTGATTTACTAATTCTTTTTTTTTAAAATTTAATTTTAAACCCAAATTTGGGGGAAGTTTTTAAAAGGGTTTTATTTAATTCTTTGAAACCTAATTCTTATGTACTTTCTTATTTCTTATTTCTTATTTTAAAATTTTTTATTTTTAATGTCATCGCTTATATCAAAATCGCTTCTATCATGACTTATGTTTTTCTTTTGCTTAGTCATTATTTGATTACATTATTATTACCTAATCCTTTGTTATATAAGCCTTCCCTTTCTTACTTATATGTCTTATGTACTTTCTACATTTATAAAGTATACTTTTCCCTTTTTCTATACTTGTATGAATACTAGTATACTCAAAATTTATACTTTTTTCTTATTTCATATTTACTTATACAATAGTGTATACACTTTTAGTGAAACGTATTTTTTTAGTATTTTTTGTGTGCCCAAAAAAAACCCCTTAAGGGAAAATTTCTCAAATTTCTTTTTTTTTTGTGTGTGTTTTAAAGGGTATATTTTATATGGTTAGAAGGGATAGTTGTTTATGTCTTAGTTTTTTTTTTTACATAATGAATACTTATATACAAAAGTTTTTTATACTTTTTTTCTCTAGTTTTTCTCTTATGTAAACATACTTAAAGGGCATTTAAACCCCATGCATCTTCTTTCACTTTATTTAAAAATTCTGACTCTTCTACCCAAAAAAAGATAGAAGCTTTAAGCTTTCTTCAACATAGACGTAAAACAAAAACATAAGCTACTAAAAATAACCCACCCCTTTATCCCAAATAGTAAATAATATAAAGTAATTTCATAATAAAATAATTTAAATACCTTAGTTTTCTCTTGACATATGGATGCAAATTTGGGGAAAAATTTGGAAAGTTTAAAGGGAAAGGGGAGGCCATGGTTATAGAAGTAGGGGGTTTTAAAAAGGGTTGATTTTTTTTGCTTTTTGTTTGAAAAGAAGAAAAAAAAAGAAGGGGCTAGAAAGGGATTTAAAGGGGTGGATGGAAAAATAGAAAAAAGGGAAAAAAAAGCTAAAAAAAAAGAAAAGAAATCATTAGAAGGGGGAAAAAATATTTTTTAAAGTAAAAGTGCCCTTTTTTTTATTTTCCACATGTTAAAAAAATTTAACCCCTTTTTACCTTGATCAAAATTTTTGGGTTTGGGGGTTTGGGAAACTTTCCCAAAAATATATGCCATTAGGATACATAATGTAGTAAAATTTAAAAACAAATTTGGGGGAAAAAAAATTAAAGGGAAAAAAGACATTTGGTGAATTGATTAGTAAAAAAAATAGATGATGAGATCTTACTTTAAATATTTATATCCCCATATGCATCATTTTGGGAAGCTACTTAGTATAAAAATAGTATGAAAAGTATTTAATTTTGGGTATTAAGGTTTTCTGCATGTAAAACCCAAGTTTCAAATTTAAAACCCCTTAAAATTTATGTAATACTAACCCAATTTTTGATACTTTTTAAGATAAAAGTGATTTAAAGATGCAATTTCTTAGTTTCTAAAGGGGTTACTTTAGTATTATATGAATTTTTGAAAGATTGAAAGTTACCTTTAAAAATTTTAACCCCAAAAAAATTTTATATTAACCTAAAGGGGTTTTAAATTTTTAATTTTGGGGGTTTTTGGGGTAAATTATGGTGATTCAGTGCTTTTCTATTTTAAAGTTATAGTTTTAGGGTTTTTATCACTTTCGAATGAAATATTTAGTATTTGCTTTACATTTAGGGTAGAAAAATTTTATATGTAATTGATTATTTTTTTAAAGGGTTTTTTACTTTCTTTTGGGCCTTGTCAACCCCTAGATCATCTAACATATTTAAGTTACTTCAGAAGCTAGATTAAAAAAATGTAGGGGTTTACAGATAAAACTAAAAGAAAACCAACTAAGATTAAGGGTTTAAAATTTAAAAAGTTGGATATAACTCTTTAAAACTCCCTCAAATAAGGGGTTCACCATAATTTTAAAGGTCAAGATTGATGAGAACGAAAAGGAAAGATGAAAGAGTTAATCAACACTTACCAACCCAAATTGTAAGCTTGAAGAGTTTAAGAATATCCTTACAAAAAAAAAGAACTTTAAAAAACATATTTCTCTATATATTTCTTCAATATTATTTTTGGGCAAATTACAAAATTTGTTGTTTACAGAAAATCCTAAAACCTTAATTGCAAAATGTAAATATTATAAAAGGCTTTAAAACCCTAAAGAATGAGCCCACAATTAAAAAAAGGGAAAAATATTTACAAAGGATAAAAAAAACTGTGCGTTTAATAGAAAGGGTTACTTGTTTTTCACTGAGTGTCTTTGGGATCAAACCCAAGTAGGGGCTAGTTGGTAATCAGATGTCTAAGCTAGGGTAGGATGTTTGGAAGTCTTATTATGCTTAGTCGAGCTCTAATGGGTTCAACCCATAGTTAATGCACCCCTGGATTGTTAGCTTTAGCTTTCCCATGCTGTGTTGGCTTTTTTTAAACCCTTTAAAGGGCCCTTAGCTACGTGGCCTCTTGTTTGCTCGCAGCCGATGGAACAATTTTTGGAGTATCTTCCCCTTCTTTCTTGACCTTTGGGACTCAAGTTTGCTATGAAATGAGGTACATTTTTTTTTAGTCTGGAATAGTAGGCCTTATTTAAGATTTAGTTGCAAGCCGATTTCTAACATGCTCTTTAGTTGTGCCATAATTGAAAAAATCAGGGGATATTTTAAATCATTTCTTCATTCAAAAACCCCTATTTATCCCCCTAAAACAACTTATCCTTTCATTTTTCTCACTATACAGTGCCTTATCCTTGCAATTTTGAGGGCAGTTTTCATCCAAAATAAAACAAATCAAGCATGAAAAAATTTAAACCCTAAAACTTGGGTTTTTGTTATTTAACTTTTTATCTTGGGAAAAAAATTGCCTTTTTAGATAGGGTTTAAGGGAAAAATGTAAGATTTACTTTTGTAATTATCCCTTTTGTTTTTTAGACTAATTCTTAAATGTTTGTATAACAAAAAATTTTTGTTTCCATATTAATGGTTTGAAATCTCTGTAAGAGTTTTGATTTTGAAGTTAGGGGCGAGTAAAAAAAACATATGGGGTTGTTGTTTTGAGATGATGATGAAAAAGGGGTTTTTTATTGAATTTTTCTTGCTTTTTTATGGTGAAAACATAGTGTTGGAGGTGTTGAATTTAAGGAAACATTCTTCGGATTGTAGAGTTGTTGCTTTGAAACTACTATTGCTAGAGAATGAATTCTCAGAACATGCTCTAATTTCAGATTTTATGAGACTACTAACTAGGTATATTTCTTTATGTTCTTGTTAATAAAGCTAGTTCATAATTTTGTATTAGTTAAAAAATTATTGTTGTAATGTCGGAATTCTAAATCATTTAGATCCTAACAAACATACATTTATCCTTAGTAATTTTTTTAAGAGTGATTCTTGAATTTCTTTTAAGAAACATGGTTATATGATTTAATTGATTTCCTTGTTTGAAATATGCCTTTCTGTGTTTAAGTAGCCACTAAAAAGGATTGCATTAGGGTCTTTAAACCAATAAGGGTAGATTCATTGAAGCTTAGTAGAGGAAGTGATATAGGCAAACCAAATACGAAAGGTTTTCAGGGAAAATGCAATCGTATGTTAGGAAACCTAGCAAGAGCCAGGTAGATGTGGTGGTAAGGAGATACCTAGTAGATAAGAGGATGAGATGGTTGATAACTCTAATTTCTAAACATTATTCATAGGGTGATTTATAGTATTTTTTCTACAATTTGTTTTCTTTAAAGAAAATTGATACTTTAATGGAGTATAATATTGATTTCAGGGTTTAAACGCATTCTAGGTCAAAAACGAAGAAAAGGAATCAAGTTTCACTCCAAATTCCGAGTTCAAACGAAGTAAGTTATGAATTTTTTTAAAAAAGTTGTGCAAAAAATTTGCCTTAAGAGCAGAAGTTACACGACTGGGCACGGTCATGTCCCAGGGCCATGTCGGGTGACGAAAAACAAAATACTTTTGATCGCTTATTAAAAGACATATTAAGGTTTCAAAAGAGGGAGAAGACATTAAAGGAAACAAGAGACACAAAGAGACGAGAGGAGATTGGGAGAAGAAACATTAATCAAGAAGCAAGAACGAGCATCGATTTCTGAATAGAGAGATTGTTCATCTAATCGAGAGGGGTTTTTATGCTTTATTTACGTTTTTTATGAAACTCGTTTTTAGATTCGTTATGATAGCTTAGAATTAGTGGAGTATTTAGATTATGGAACCTAGGGTTCATGTAACCCTTGAATTGAATTATAATTTCATAAAGTATCCTAACTTTCCTTGATTCAATTATGTGTAATTTTGGATTGATAATTCTAGATGTGTCAATATTTGATATTATGCATGTTAATTGAGGGAAATTGCATGTATAATTATATTCTAGGCATTATTGAAGAGAATTTCCATGTATCTTAGAGATAAGTTATATGTTTCTTCCGGAAAATTGATTGTTTGTGTGGGAATTCATTACACGCTAATGCAATTCTAAATTATATTACTATAGTGAAGAGAATTCCGGTAAATAATTTAGGATTAGGGTTAATATGCTTGCAGAAAGACTATTAGCTTTAATTGTGAATCCTCCGGTCAAGAATAAAAGAAATTGAATTGGATATATTTAAATAAGGTTAATGTTTAAACACTAGGGAATAATTCCTAAATACATTATTGCATACTTGAAGTCGTTCGTCAATTTATTGTCTTTTCTAATTTGCGTAATTAAGTCTCATTAAGTGTTTAGTTGTTAATTTCAGTATTTTTAATTAATATAAAATTTCACAATTTTTCGGTTAGATAATAAAGTAAAGTTAATATTAGTACTCAAAATCTATGAGGGGTCGACTCGGAACTCACATCCACTATATTAAAACTGATAGTGCACTTGCCTCACATCAAGTTTTTGGACACCGCTGCCGGGGATTTTCGATATTAAGAAACACTAGTTGGCATTATTACTTTAACCATTTTTTTTTCTTTTTTTTTTCATTGGTTATTTTCATTAGCTAAGAGCTGCAATTGATCTATAATTCTTATCCTTGCAGGGCCATGACTAGAAGTAACCCGGAAGATTTGGTAGAACTTGATCCTGAATTGTGAGAACTGCCCTTCAATATTTGAAACAACGACCTAGCAAAGTGTGGCGACCATGACGGACGAGTCACTGTGAAATCTAGGAAGAAAGTGAAGAGCCCAACAATTAATTCATCGAGAGGAAGATCCACCACACATGCGACGAACAACGAAAATGAAGCTCAATCGGACCATGTCCAAATTATTCAAGGCCTAACTTATTGGAGCTGACTCTAGCATCGCAACGCCAACCTTCGCCACGCTAACAACTTCCAGATTGCACCAAATTATACAATATGGTTGTAACATTGTTCAGTTTGACGGTTCTCCAAAGATGAAGATCCCAATGCCAAACATCTCTAGCTTTTTTAGAGATTTGTGATACTTTAAAATCAACGAAGCCACGAATGATGCCATCGGACTTCAGGCTATTCCCTTTCTCCTTGTGGTGTAGAGCAAAACAGTGGTTGAACCTATCTACCACGAAATTCAATCACCACTTGGAATGAATTGGTGGAGAAATTTTGGAGAAGTATTTCCAACTACAAAGGACGCTAAACTTCGGAACGATATTTTCTTGTTTGCTCAATTGGAAGGGAAACGCTATATGTTACTGGGAGCGATTTAAGGACTTGCTCAGGAGGTGCCCACAGCATGCCTCCCACTATGGATGCAAATTCAGACCTTTTACAATGGTCTTATTTATCCACTAGACAGGATGATTGTGCATCCGCAGGAGGTACTTTGAATCAAAGACACCCGAGCAAGGCAACAAAACCTGATTGAACGGATAGCGATGAAACAATTACCAGTAGGAAAGAACTAGAGCAAACAAAAAGGCCATGGGAATTTTATGATGTGGACTTGACCATGCTTTGGCAGCCAAGGTGGACTTATTATGTAAAAAGATTGATTCACTCTCAATTTGGCCCTCAAACAAGTGCAATCGGATGTAAAGTGATTTGGTACGTAGGGGTATGGAAGCACAAGAACCACTAGAACAGGTGGATTATATAGGAAATCCACCTAAGCAAACAAAATAACCCCTACAACAACACGTACAATCCAGGAGGAGGAATCACCCAATTTCTCCTGGGTGAAACCTAAAACCAAGGCAGCAGAAGAAACTTTGGCCACTGGGTTCAAAAAACCATTCCTACCTCCTCTCCTCAAGAAAAGAAATCCAGTGTGGAAGAACTTCTTACAAAATATATTTCAAGGAAATGAGGCTCGCTTATCCAACATTGAATCCTCACTGGAGAATCAAGAGGCTTCAAATCACAATCTTGAGAAACCCAAATTTGCTCAACTTGTGAGCTAATTCTTGCAAGACCAGCAGGGATCGTTAACAGGAAATACAGAAACCAATCACCCCCCCCCCCCGAAATGCTAAGGTCAGTGACACTTCGAAATGGAAGGAGTTGCATGCTGGAGGAAAGCAGTGAGGAAATAATCAAGAGACAAGGAGGACGAAGCAACGGTAGATGTAGAGCCATCAAAGGTGAAGGGATATCAAACACCTTATCCATTAACCTCAAAGACTCTAGAAAAGATCGAAATGACCAACACAATTCAATAAGTTCTTGACCCTTTAAACAACTGCTAATTAACTTACCTCTTGTTGATGACCTATCACAGATGCGAAGTACGCCTAAGTTCCTTGAAAGAATTTTTTTTCTAACATAAGGAAGCTGGGAGCTTTTCACAATAATCTTGGATGAAAGTGATTCAGTGATCGTGCAAAACAAAGCTGCCCAAAGAAACTAAAGGGACCCGAAGTTTTACAATTCCTTGTCATATTGAGTAATCTGTTAATTGACAAAGCCTTAGCTGATTTGGCAGTGTAGCATCATTTAATGCCTTATAAATTTTATAAGAAACTAGGATTAGGGAAACCTAAGCCCACACGCATGAGCTTGCAATTAGCGATAGATTGTGACGTACCCTAGAGGTATATTTGAGGAATGTATTAGTTCAAGTGGGTAATTTTTTTTTCCAGTTGATTTTGTGATTGGATATGGATGAAGATTTTGAATGTCTCTCATCTAGGTATCATTCTTTGCTACGTTAAGGCTATCATTGATGTTAGTGATGGCAAGCTCATTATTCGAGTCGGAGATAAGAGATTATGTTTAAAATTTCGAAGCTATGAAAAAGTATGTCGATACTGGATGGATACTTGCTATCTTCTTGATGGTTACTGACACTTGTTTCATGTTTATGCGGAAAGTTCTTTTAAGGTATCCTGTTGGGAGAGTTGCTTGCAATTAGGCAGGAGGAGCTTTTGGAAGATTTATCAAATCGAGGTTGATAGACACAATTGGAGGCAAATAAACCTATCTCTGTGGAGAAAGGATTGGAAGGATTGATTAAGAGGAAGGAAGCACAATTAAAACCTTTGATGAGGAGCCACCGGTATTGGAACGAGCTAAAACAATTACAGGACTAATTGGATATGGCCTTCTTAGAGAAGGACTCCAAATTACCGGTAATTTAGCATCCAATTTGGAAAAAGAATGAAAGAAGGGTTGCTGAAAGTATAAGGAGCATAGAGGGCCATTGCTTGGAAAATATCAATATTCGAGGTATCAACCCTCCTTTTGCACTCATAAGATTTTAATGGAAGTATACTATATGCAGTTGTACAAACCCTAGAGCCGTTTGAATCCAACATGAAAGAGGTAGTCAAAAAGAAGTTATTCTAAACTCCTTGATGCAGGTTTGATATATCCTTATCTCTGATAGTTCATGGGTAAAGTCGGTGCAAGTAGTTACAATAAAGGTGGATGACAGTAGTCCCCAATGGAAAAGAATGAATTGATCCCTATGAGAAACGGTAACAGGTTGGCGTGTATGTTCGATTATCGAAAGTTAAACGATGCTACACGAAAAGACCCATTTCCTTTACCTTTTATGATCAAATGATAGATCGAATTAGCTGGACATATGTTTTATTGTTTTCTGGATGGCTTATCTAGGTTTTTTAGATACCTTATTGCACGGAAGATCAAGAAAAGACACTTTCACTTGTCCTTATGGCACTTTTGCTTATAGCAAGAATGCCTTTTGGTCTTTGCAATGCACAAGCTACATTCCTGCAATGCATGTTAGCTATTTTGATGATTTGATCAAGGGACATAACTGGAGGTATTTATGGATGATTTTTCAGTTTTGCCAATTCGTTTGACCTTTGTTTGATAATTTGGACAGGGTACTTACCAGGATGTGAAGCAGGGACCAACCTTATCCTCATGGGAAAAGTGGCCATTTCATGGTACAAGAAGGTATGTTGTGCTGGGCTCATTAAAGATTCCTATCGAGGAATTTGAGGTGGACACTGCCAAGTGGATGCGTTGCAATGACTCCCATCTCCAATTCGGTTAAGGCCATAAGAAGTTTTCTTAGGACATGGCAGGTTTTACAGGCGATTTATCAAGGATTTCTCAAAATTGCCACCCTTTGACTACGCTTTAAAGGAAGGATGGCTTTGTGTTCTTCTCAGGAGATGTTTCGAATGCTTTCAATATCCTTATAGAGAAACTTATCAATGCCAAATCAAGGTAGTACCTGATTGGGCTCTCCCCTTGGAGCTTATGTTTGATGTAAGTGTGATCCCGCAGTCGGGGGCCAGTGCTGGGGCAAAGGCGAGACAAGCACTTTCAACCAATTCCTATGCTAGCAAAACTCTTTACGGAATGCCTCAGGAGAACTACACTACATACAGAATAATGGGAGTTGCTAGCCGTTGTTTTTGCCTTTGATAAATTTCGCTTTATTTGCTTTCTATCTAAGGTGATTGTTCTTACTGATCATTCTTGGCCCTTACGGTACTTGTTAGCAAAGCGGAATGCAAAACCAGATTGATTAGGTGGTCTTGTCTGCTGCAAGAGTTTGATGTGGAGATCAAAGATTAAAAAGGAGCTGAGATATTTAGCAGCAGATCACCTATACCGATTGGAGAATCCAAAACTTGGGAATCGCTCGACCGAGAACGTGATAAAGATGACTTCCCTGAGGAGCGACTCTATGCCATCGCCACAGGTAAAAGTGATATGGAAATTCCTTGGTTTGCAGATATTGCTAATTTTTTAGCTGTTAGGATCATACTGAAGGGTACTTCAACAACACAAAAGGAGAAATTCTTTTTGATGTGAAATATTATTTTTGGGATGTCCTTACCTTTTTAAAGTATGTGCAGATAGTCATTCGAAGGTGTGTACCACACTCGAGGGTGGCGAATTTTGAGCCTCTGTCATTGGGGCCCAACGGGTGGGCCATCATAGTGAAATAGGACAGCTCATAAAGGTCCTAGAGGTAGGTTTTTATGGTGCCTACCCTTTTCAAGTGCCAGAGATATGTTCGAGAGTGTTGATCGTTACCAACGAGTGAGGAAAAATTTATCCCATAGGGATGAAATGCCACAAAATAACCCCTATCATCGAGGTTGAGGTATTCGTTGTGGTGGGGAATCGTTTCATGGGCCCTTTTCCGAATTCAAATTGGAAACAAATTTATCCTAGTAGCCATAGACTATGTCTATAAGTGGGTGGAAGCAAAGCCCCTACCTACTAAATGAGCTAGGTAGTAAAAAAAAATTTTTGAAAGGCCTTATTTTCTCGATTTAGTCACCCTAGAACAATTATATGTGATAGGGGAACACACTTTTGCCTGATCAACTCGTCCAAGTATTGAAACGTTATGGAGTTACACATAGGATAGCCACCCCATACCACCCCAAAGTAGTGGCCAAAGTGGAAGTTTTCTAATCGTATCTTAAGCAGAATTCTTGAATAACTGTAGAGGTATCATAGGAAAGATTGGTCAGAAAAGTTGGATGATGCTCTATGGGCATATAGAACGCCTACAAATACCACTCGGTACCACACCCTACCGACTTGTATATGGCAAAATTTGTCATTTGCCGGTAGAGATAGAGCATAAGGCTTATTCAAGGAGGATTAAGCGTGCTAATGTTGATCTTGAGCTATGCAGGTTCTCACAGGAAGCTTCATAGAACGAGCTAGAAAGAATGCGAGCAAATGCATTATGAGAAACTCCAAATAATCAAAGATAGGTCCAAAAAGTATCATGATCAGCGCATCAAACAAGGTCGGACTATTTAAAAAAGGGGGATCATGTTCTTTTGTTTAATTCCCGCCTTCGTTTAATTTCCAAGTAAGTTAAAATCCAGGTGGTCGGGACCATACACAATACCCGAGTTTCCCGTCTTGGGATGGTGAAGTTACATAAAACGGAGAAGGGCACATTTAAGGTAAAGACAACGATTGAAATTATAACTGAGTCGAAACTTGGAGCATGTTGCCGGGAGGAGTTTTATCTCATCGATGGAACTAACGATGAGAAGACGTATCCCGTCGAGCTATCGAGGGTAAATAAGCGCTTCTTGGGAGGCAACCTATGTTCTAACTCTATTTATGGCTTTAATTCTTTAAGTTTTCTTTATTTTATTATTCGTTCAATCTAAACCTTTGCATTCCTTCTTTTCTTTTGCTTTATTTTTTTTTTCGTCATATTCTTCCTTCTCTTAGCTTTAATTTTTCTTTCTCTCTTTAATTTTATTATTTCTATGTTTCCTTTATCTTTTAAATAAAAAAAATAGTTACTTGGGCGAGGGACACGGTCGTATTTTAGAGGATGCAAGTGCTAAAACGTTTTAGAGGTTAGATTTAGAGAGAGATTGTTTAGTTATGTGAAACTCTTAAATGTACATACTACTTATAATTTTTTTTAGATTTAGTAACTTCAATAAGTTTGATTTTAAGTTTATTCTCTTTATCATATAATTTTGTAAGGTACCAATTCTATACGATTCTAAAAAACTATAGATATTGGGCATTTCCATTGTTATTTATATCCTATAATTTTGTTAATAATTAACAATTTGAATATCCTTAGTAATTAATCATTTGAGTCTTGTAATCTTTACTTATATGGCGGTTTCCACATCATGGGTATACAAATAAACATAGAAATTTTTAAATAATCTTACTAGGCCCCCTTTAGGGTGATGACAGTGAATGCTAAGAAATCCAAGGCTCTAATTTTGAATGATTTACCTTATGGATCACTCTCTAGGTTTTGGCTACAAGTGTGATTAGGAGTAAGAATGACATAAGGGTTGTCAACCTAGTTATCTATATTTTTGTACATAAGCTTAGTTTGGCTGACATTAGATTACCTTAGGAGTCTACTTGGCTTTATTCTAAGAGCTAAGCTTTTGAAGGCAAGCTAAACACATTTTTTGTAAGGTCCCTTTATCAACTTAGATAGTGAAATAATATTATCTTGCTTAATCATCTCATAACCAATGGAGTTAGTTAATTACCCTATCATCATGAGCCTCGAGTCTATTGAGTAATGAAACTCTCACCACCACCTCAAGCACCATAGGAAGAGGATTCAAGAGGAAGTAATTGAATGCCCTTTGCTGAGTTAGCTAGAGTTGAGTTGTAAACCTCGCAAATTTAGCCTTCTAAGTAGTAAAATCAAACTCTTAAACTGTTGATGATTTCCTGAAGTCTCTAAAGCCAGTGAGATTTAAAATTGATAAAATCTTAATTCAAAATCTTGAAGAGAATATGAAAAACCTGAAAATTATCAATTGAACTCTAATAGAGACTTAAAACTTAAGTATATGTAACTGTACAAAAGTTGATCTCGAACCTCATAAAATCCTTAAGATACTTTTTATACCTAAATGTATATAACACTAGAGATTGCGCTCTAAAGTGATAATACCCTAAAAACTATAAACTTTGAAAGAATAAAAGTACTAATTTACTATTACTTTACTCTAAACCTAATTGACAATATATCTTAAATTATACTAAATCATTAGTAAAGATCAAAGATAAACTTTCAATCATTATAAATACATATAATACTAAAGTAATCTCTAGAAACTAAGATATTGTATTATAGTTCACATCATCTTCTATGGTATAGAAACTAGTTAGTATTATATAAGTTAAGAGTTTAATTGATGGTTATGTTATATGTAGTAAGTATTAGTTACCTAAATAACATATTTCATGTTAATTACCACTAAATACCATACGGAATTATTGTATAATAGGAAATAAATACTTAGAATAAGGATTTCATTAAACCATTTTTATTAATCATTTCAATAAACTCTACATTTCCTTCAATTCCTTCATTTTTCTCCTAAATTTTTCCTTAATTACCCTATTTTGTATTCATAAATTACATTTAATTTTAAGAATCGACTTAAGTCAACATTTGACTTCAATGTTGACTAAAGTCAAAAGGTTAAAACTAAGTCAAATATGAAAAAGTCAAACATTTGTGTCATTGTCATCTAGAGTTTTCTTCTCTTTTCTTTTGATTTTTTTTCCTTTCTTTTTCCCCTTTTTGCCATCCCTTCAACCTCCTTCTAGACCCCTCTTCCATCTTCTTGTAAATACATCAAAAAACAAAACAAAATTCGCTTTTTCTCTCTTATCAAAACCGTCACCCCCTTTCCCTCTTTCCTTTTCCAAATTTCAAAACTTGCTTCTATTTATTTCAAGGACAAAAGGTATGGTTTTATGTGATTCTTTAATCTTATGTAATAGGCAAGTTGTATATATTTGTTATATTGAAGTTTAAATGTAATATTGTACATATATGTTGACTTGTATTCATGTTTCATCCTTCTACTTAAGTATAGGAATACTTAGGTATCAGGTAGAATATATGGGTACGTATACTATGATGATACATGTAAGAATCTATGTGTGTTATTTGTTAAAAAAACAACAATATAAGCGTAGTTCTGCATATGGATAGTGTAGGAATACTTGTATGATTTGTATATATATTTATATGGACTAATTAGGTATGTATTGCTAGAATTTATATTATAGATGTACATGTAAACTAAGTAAGAATAAGAAAAACCAATTATTATTAAAATTTAGTATGCCAAATGCATACATGAATAATCTTTATGTCATAACCAAAAAGGAGAGTATACTATCTATAACATATATATATACCTTGCTAAATAAGCCCTAAAAGTAAAAAAATATGAAATTTATGAAGGTTTTACTTAAGAAGTTACTTTAGGCATACGAAAATTAACGTATAAAAATATGTTAAAACGTATGCATATATGAGTATATGTAGGTGTATAAATACAAGTATATGTACAAGTATACCTAGTATACTTATACGTATATTAGAAGTATTTATATATACTATACATAACATTTATAGGATACAAAAGTATTAGTGTATGAGTTATACTAAAAAAATTGTAACATAATTATTTAAAATACCATTAGATGTATAGTTAAAATAAATAAATTATACAATATGTAAAATTTTTACACATATGAGTCAAATTTATTTTAAGCCAATTACATACATCTTAAAATTGAATTAGGCCTTATTTGAGTACATAAAATAGTAATTAAAATGTTAAATTATCTATGTGTAAGGATTCTAATGGCTAATTAAAATCTTAAGAACTTAAAATATAATATAAAACTAGACAATAATAATATCTCCAAGCTGTCAATAATTAATATTTTAATTAAATTTAGTTTCTATCGTAAAACACGAGTCTTAAACGTCTAAAATGAAACATCACCGCGTGAACGTACATTTGAAAACGATGGAAAAAGAACTATAAATTTCATAAACATCAGAATATAATGAAAAGTTTCCATACAATTTATTAATTAGGTTTAATCGAACAAAAAGCTGATGTAATTTAAGTGAATTCAAGTATCCTATTATCTCGTATGACCAGGTGATCCTCTATGAAGACGAGGATTTTATAATCGATTTATTACAGCTAGAGCAAGTTGTCATAGTCAAGTGATACTCCCGATGATTCTATACTTGTTTCATGTTTGTAGTTAGATGCACTTAAAATTAAATAGTAATTAACTTGATGCGTAGGGGATTCGGGATATGCATGTGCTTGATATTGATTTGACTTACTGTGAAAAAATCTTATTTGAATACAATAATTGAGAATTTGATTGTTACATGTTTGGATTGTTTCCTGATATTGATCGAATCTCATCATAATTTGACTTAATTATAATTTGGCTTATCTTAAAATAAAAAGGGGCATGCAATTATCGACGCATTGCAATAGCTTATTTAATCCATATTTCACGTTAGAGATTTAAAAGAAGGCCTTACGGGAGTTGTTTAAAATATATTTAGTGTTTCTGTATGAGTGCACTATACAACATGACTTTACTCGAAACTATGGGATTAACTATGTGATGGAGATGCAAACCGTATGGTTGATTGGTCGATCTAGAGATCTCCGTTATAGGGGTGTGCGTGAGGACTGCGAGAGGCCCACCTCACCGCTAGGCTTGGGATTTTGTGTACTATGGATTTTCAGAAATTGAAATGTATTTTGTGAAATATGGAATTCAAAGTCTATGGGTAAACAACCCTTATTTCGGAAGGCGGTAAATCCAATATTGATATGTTGTACCGGTCAACTGCATAATTTGTTTGGCATACTACTTGTAATGCATTCATATGGTTGTAAACAATTTGTTTAATAAACTTATTTGCAGTTTGTATGAGGGATTGCTTACTAAGTTCTTGTAGCTTACCACCTAATTGTTTTTCTTTTGTAAGTGTGTATTTGGGCATGGGTTAAGAGCCAAGTATGAAGTGTGTTGTATTGTTATGTTTTGTGAGGTTTTGAATTAGAGAAAGATTGTTTTGCCATTTGAAAACGTTAAATGTTACTATTTCTTATATATTTAGACTTAAGCAAATTTAATATAGTAGAATTTTAAGTATATACTATTTGATCTTATCATTTAGTAGGGGATATCAATTTTTTACGGTTTCTGAGGACTGTTGGTTATCGGTCATCTCATAGTTATTTATATTTTTTGTTATAATATATTAATTACTTAAAATTCAGTATTCTTAGTGAATTATCATTTAAAGTTTTACATTCTCTGACGTGTAAGGTGGTTTCCATACATGGTGCACATGTGACTGGTTATTTTCATGCAATTCCTACCTAGGCCCCCCTTAAGATCTTAACATAGCCCTTCTACAATCATTCTAACAACCTAGATTCTTGATGTTGAGAATAGTTTGAAAGATGATGGGAACGTTGATTAAAAGGCAGAAGACGCTTAAGTACGAGTGTAATGGCATTAGGTCAAATGTTAACTCAACTCTGGCAGTACCATTGGAATCTTTGCCACCATATCACCCCCCTCGTAGATTTGATGAAGAATATACCAAGAAAGATGAAGAGGAGGAGAATGATTCTAGTGTTGAGGATTAATGTAGTTTCCTCGACTAGTTAATTTACTTTTCATTTGGATGATATAATAACTAAAAAGTAATCTTTGTTTTGATTGCTTGAGTTAGCTTTGTATGATCTTTAATAGTATTTGCTAAGACAAAGAATTGATTAATTTAGAAGTAGTTGTAGTTTAAACTTTTAGTTTTTTCTTCTGGTCAACTACGTTTTCTTTTGTAGTGTATTTCTTCCTTATGTTGTAAGGGAATTCGGACTGATTAGCATGATTGGGATATTTGTAGATGGGATTAGATACAAAATTTTAATATCAATGCGAATAAAAAAACTAAGGAAAGTCTCTTTCTTTTTTCTTTTCCTTTCTTTTCTATTTCTATGCACTTTTTTGATAGTGTCAGTGTACATTGTGGACAATGTATAATTTAAAGTATGAGAGGAGAATAAGAGATGCTAAACTATATATGTTAATGAGTATGCTTTAATTTGATATCTATACTTAAGGGTTTTTTTTTTTTTTAGTTTTTGATTAAGAATAACTTTATAAATTTGCATCTCACTCTATAGAAGAAGGTAATTTTTTTTTTTTTAACAACTTACCCTTTAATTCTTTATGACCTTAGTTTCTTTACTAAATATGAGCATTACAATTCCCTATGATTTAGAGGTTTTTATTACTTAAGCTCAAACTTAGAATCATAATTATGATAGGATATTGACAGGTTAAGGGCTAATTGTTTAATTTCTAAGCTTAAATTTAAGAGGATAGTTATCTATTTTTTTTTAATTTTCAAATTGTAATGAACCATATGAGATTTGTTCTTTGAATGTTACTAAAAATCAAGTAGTTGACAAAAGAAAGGCTAGTTAGTGAGGATCAACTTTAGTCCATTTAGATGAATAAGGTTTTTTCCTTTCATCTACATAAGGAAGTTGGTTAAGTTAGTAAGAATCGGCTTAATCGGTCAGAGGACGCAAAATTCTTTTCGTACTTACCAAAATGAGGGTGAAGTTGGTAAAGGATTAGCCTTGCCTGTTAGAATAGAAGTTTCGATTCCATTGTTTACTTTGGCAGAATGTTGTGGTTAAATAAAAGAAGTGGTTGAATGGATATACACAATTTAGAGAATGAGTTGATGTAACATGATCTGATTTGAGTTTTCATCACAAAAAAATAATTACAAGGAATGATCTCTCTCTTCTTGTATAAAGTGGTGAAAATTTTATATCTTTTTCTTAAATTTGTCAATATTTGGTTTTGTTCTTTAGCTTTGATTATGTTTAGATGATAAGAACTAACTTTGGATAATTTGGATTAATTCGTTGAAATTTAGTAATTCTTCAGTTTACTATTTAAGTGCTCTTAAAGGGTATTGTAAAATAAAAAGAAGAAAAGGTGATTTTTAAGGAAATTTGGAAAAGACTCTTTGATTTGATGATGTACTTTCCTAAGTTATAAATGAAATTGTTTAATGTTTTATTTTGATTATTTTGTTTGAGGATAAGTAAAAGTTTAAGTATAGGGGAAATTGATAATAATTATATACATATATATTTTAGGAGTAGTTTAGTATATTTTTTATGTATTATTTGTATTTTCCTCTCTGTCATGTAGGTAATTAGAGCTTAATTGTTTGTTATTAATTTATTGGTGTTGTAGACGCTTTTGGACAAGTTTTTTGAGAATTTGATGAAGTTTCAAAGCTTTACAAAGAAGTGCATTGATTATGTTACCCATAGGAGTAAAGATAGCCAAAAATTAAAGTCTAAAAAGGATTACATGTAAGAAATCCAATCATGGTCCTTGTTGCATACCTTTCAGCGAAGAATTTTCATTAAATTATAAAACGTTGTATATAAGAAAAAGATAGTGTCTAGAGATCACATTGAGATCTTAGTTAGTGAACATGCCATAGGATTAAAATGTTCATTTTTGGGGAAGTTTTTCTTGTATCTTAGGACAAATCTTATAAACAGAGCTTACAGCTTTAGTGTTTGAAGAGAGCCCTTTAAAAGAAATTGTGTAAGTTGTAACGAAATTTATCATAAGGGTTTCTCATGTCTTTTCTTTTATTTCCTTTTAATTTCATGCTGTAACTTTATCATTCTTAGTAGATCTTTGATTGAACCCTGGATGTTATCATAACACTGCTTTCACTATTCCATCTATATTAATTATTTTTTGTGATCTAATTATATGGTTTGAATTGTCTTTATTCAATACTATTAGCTATTAGATTATTGTGTGAGTTGTTATAAAGTTCGAGAGATCATATAATTAAAAATAGATGAAACAGTTAAAAGTAACTACTTCACTAGGTTTGACTTACTAGTTTCTTTGAATTAAGGTAACCTAATAGAGAGATTTAAGGTTTAATGCAAAACTAAGATACTTTATTGTACAAATGACTCGAATAAAGTATACTTAGGGATAGGAATTGACTAAGAGATACAAGTCTGAAAATTTTTTTTTAAAAAAAAAATTTTATACACAAGAATTTCATGGTCTAGAAGTTGCTATCGAAGATTGGAAGTTACTTAGAACTAAGTAGTAATATAGATTTTCTAAGGGATTATATTTTTGTACAATTTAATTAATCTTGTTTGTTTTTTTATTGTTTTGTTTATTTTGTTGTTCTATTTATTTACTTCCCTTCTTAATTTCATTTATTTTAATGTTAATTATTTAATTGTTTTAATTTGCATAAGTTTAAGATAATTAATAGTTTAGGGAAATCGCTTATAATCTAGGATTTTCTAATTTCATGGTTCCTTATGGAATCACATTTTTGATTAAATATGTGTTATATTATAACTTTGACTAAGGATGTTAGTTGCCTAAGGTTGGTATTAAAACTTAAGTGCTAAAGCTTTACCAGCTTCTAACTAGTTAATCTAAGTTTAAGTGCTCTCTTGTCTAACTCTTGAGCTAGACTGTGTGTGAGTGACCTTAGGGCTAATGTGTTTAATATTAGTTAAAACTTAGCTTCATATGTAGTTATATTATGTGTCATTATCTGTGGAAATAACGTGTAGATCTGCTTGTAAGATTCGGACTCATTTACATTATTGTGTTATGGACCATACACCTTTGGTTCGCATGCATTGCTATACGTATGTTCACCCACATTGTAAAACCCTGAACAGTTTCAAATCTAGTTTTTGAAATTAGACTCAACTATATTAGACAATTTAGGAGGGGGGGTATTGACAATGCTAAATAAAGTGAAAACCTTAAACGAAGTAATCATCGCGTAAAGAAATTTTCTATCTAAGGTTTCTAAAAAGCTAAAGATTTCATTTGAAAGTGATAAAAAACCTTAAAAATGATTCATTAAGGAAATATGTTCACAATCCAACTTGATATATCCTAAAACTAATTGAAAATATATTGCTTATATTTGCGAAAAATCGTTAGGATAAAAGGTTAGAGACAACCCTTATTTTTTATTTTATGATTCAAGATTCTCAGTAATCCATTAGGAACTAAGATAATGGGTCATAGATTGTATTATTCCTTAAAAATATGATTAAGATTGTCTTATTTAGGGTTAGGGTTATTGTTGAAGGTTATGTTACATATAGTGAACTTTTAGACTCAAATTAGCACTTTTTATACTTGTTATCCAAAGTAGTTTAATCAAATGAGATTATGGACTCTAATGACCTAAAGTTAGATCTCATCAAACATATTTACAAAAAATAAAACATCAATGCATCATATACCTCATTTCTTTCATTTTTCCTTTATTTCTCCTTAATTTCCCTTAATTACTACATTATGTGCAACAAAATTTCAACATACTTAGGCTATTGACTAAGTTAATATATGTTGACCAATGTTCATATGTTGACCAAGTCAACACTGTTAACTAAAGTCAACTTTGAAAAAGTCAACAAAGTTAAGAGATAAGGGAAAATATCTCTTACTTCAAACCTAATGATGTCTTCCGTTTCTTTTCTTTTTGATTTTCTTCTTCTTTTTTTTTTTCTCTTGTTGCCATCCACAATTTGTCCTCATTAACCCCACCTACATATTGTCTTCCATTAAAAGAAACAAAAAAAGAAACAAAACAAAAACCTCACTGTCTGTTCCCTAGATACTTCCTCTCTTCTTTTCCCTTTCATTTCTTCCCTTTTGTCTCCTTATTTCAACATATAAAAGGTATGTCTTTAAGTTGCTTTATCTTACTTTCTATTATTCATAGTTAGTATTAATCAGTAGATTAGATAAGTAGTTATGTGGTTAGTCTTGTTTTGAAGAAGCGATAACAAGTTTTCCATCTTTAAGTGTAGTAAGCTTGAACTTTGAATGAGAGAAAGAAAGGACCATGAGGATATGCTCTCTTAATATGTATTAATTAAGGAAATACAAAGAGTAACAGGTTAATAAACCTTTGTACATGAGAACTTTATATGTTCATAACCTTAATTAGATCAAAATCTTACTAAACATACTATACTATACTAATATTAATAAGAACACAAAAAATCATGGATTTAGGGTGCTTTTCTAAGGAATGCTTAGGCATACAAAATTTTAGTATAAAATACGTATTCAACTGTATAGTATACAGGGTATGTATACATGTTATAAATATACGTATAAGTCTAAGTATAGGTCAATGAGTATAAGTATGTATTAAGTATATGTATATAAGTATAAGAGAAGAGTAAATATGTACATAAGACAAGCATATGACATAAGCATGATGATAGGCTTAATAAAGCATATTGATGAAGGAAGTGATGACATTAAGCAATGATGACATAAGCACATGATGACATAAGCCATGAACAAAGCAAGTGATGAACATAAGCCTTGACATAAACAAGTGATGACATAAGCCATGACATAGCAAGTGATGTACATAGCAATGACATAAGAATAAGATTAAGGAAAATAAGAAACTAGAAAAATGTAGGTAATTAGGGTACAACTAAATTAGTTTGTAAAACCTAATACACCTTCTAAATTAGTATTATACCTAATTCAGTATATGAAATTAGTATAGCCAAAGTAAAATTTTTCATTAGAAGATTTAAGGAATAAAAGATATAAACATACAGTAATAACAAGTCTTAGGTTTTTCATAACTAAAAAATTTCTATAACAAATTTAGCTCATAACTTAAAAATAGACGGTTTAATATCAAAAACAGATATTACCATGTGAAAATATGTTCAGAAACGATGAAAAAAAGATGAATAAATTCGTAAATATAAAAATAAACGGAAAAAGTTCATACGATGAATTAAACGTCTTACCGGGAAAAGTTAATAGTAATTAAGTCAGAACTAGGTAATTAGAGTGTTTAGAAAATTAATAGTTAATGAAATACTTATAGCGTTGTTATCACATAATGGATCAGGTGACTCTAAGGGGAGCGAGGACCTCCCAATTAATTAATTACGATTAGGGCGAATTAACAATTATGGCGGAGTGATTATTTACCCTGTGATTCATGCTTGTTTGTGATTGTAGATAGAGGACTGTACATCTTATTGTTAATTAAATACTGTGTGGGGGTTCGGGAAATGCTGTGTATGTTATTGTATGTTGAGTTGTGCATTTACTTTTATATGTAGTGAAGGCCGTATTTGTTGCATGGTAGTATAGAAAAATTGATTGTGTGTATAATGGATGGTCACAGCTTAATCTGAACTATCATTATACTCGGCCTATAAAAAAGAACTGGAACATGCATTTAACATGCATAACATGGATTCTTTTCTGTCGTCACATCAACGGACGGTAAAGAGGACCATTCGGGGGTGTTATTATTGATTTAGTTGGTTATGTACTGGTGCACTCGTACAAATGACCTTACCCTAGCCCGCGGGAACACTAGGCGATTGCGAGGCGCAAAGCCTGCGCGAAGGGTCGAGTCTAGAGGCCTCCGTTTAGGGGTGAGTGTGGACTGCGGGGGCCCACTCACAATTATACTAGAAATTGTATTTCTGAAAATACAAGGAGTTATTTGATATAAGTAACGGCACATGGTGTTACGTAGTAAAGTAAGTTCTAGTGTAATACCGGATATGATGGTGCCGTTATAAACTCCTAACCTTGACTTCGGAGGGCGTTAAATCCGAGTTAGCATATGAACTAGATAAGTATGCGTATTATTTGTCATTCTGTTTGATCATTCATCATATGCGTGACTTTAATGTACTTATAACTTGCTTGTTATGTTGGTCTGAAGGTTTTGCTCAATAAGCTTAGGCATTATACCCTTTAGACTTTTGTTGCAGGTATTAGCCTGTTCGTAGAGACAGAACGTGGGATGCCACAGCTTGCATGGGGAAATTGGGGCAAGAGCGAGGTGTCCTGGTGTGACGAGAGAAAATAGTTTATGTAGACTCTTACTCATGTACTTATGTTTACCTTGTGTTTACCTTATTTTATGAACATTAGACATTACTTAAATAGTAGTGTAATGTAAGCTTTTGTAGCTTAACTTTAATAAAATATGTTGTGTGATGATATCATGTGAATCTGGATGTACTTTGGAAACTAGTATTGTAGAGCCTTATATATTGTGTGAAGAGTTTTTGATTGGAAGGGTAACGATGCAGGGGTTCTTCTACAGTATACGGCGTTGCCACGTCTAGGCCGTCCTCAGCTCGTTTTGGAACAATCATGGCCTTATCAAGTGTCTTATTTTTGATTGCTACCATAAGAAGGATTAGTACTTTTCTCCTTTGAGGTACTATCCATGCAAATGTCAAATCTTCCCTGCTTAGTAGAGTTGTAGAATGTAAGTACAGTTGTACACGAGTTCGGATGTGTAAGTTATGTATAAGTCATATGTTAAGTCACCGTTACACAGGTTTAAGTTAATGGCTTAAAGTTGATGAACAAATAAGGAATGGAAAGGAGGGGGAGTAAGTGATCTCTGAGGCTAAGAATGAGCTGGATAGGTAGAAGAGCTTGATAGCATCAAATTTACTATAATGATAAACTAAACTATTTTTCTTAATAGTATTGGATGTTTGATTTTTGAAGACAAGAATCCGCCATGATAAACAATGGTTTAACTAAAGTTCTCCCTTATCAAGTGAGAAAGGAATGAGGTACTTAAAAAAAAAAAAAGGGTGCTAGCCCCCCCAAATTGATCTTCTCTATTGGAATCGAGATGATGATCGACGTCTAGTATCGAATCCCTCTTTTTTATGATTTTAAATGGATTCCTTCATAGGTTAAATGTTTAATAGTGTTTTTTATTAAATTGTGAGCTAGATTGGAATGTTAAGTTGGATTAACTATTTAATGAGGTGTATTCCAAAAATCACTATACCAAATCTTTTTGATAATCGAATTATATTTAATTTGACTCTTATTTTGATTATTAAATTTAAGGTTAAAACTAGATTTAAATCTTTTAGCAAAAAAAAAAAAATATTTTTAGTTGTTAATATCAATAAATTGGAAAATTAAACCATTGTTTAATTGCTATATTACTTGGCATTCTATTGATAGTTAAAATTTGGATTGAAGGTAAACATGGCTTGCTTGATGAACTGCAAACTTTCTAAGATAGAGCCAAATTAGGCTATAGGTGTGTTAGGCGATTTAGGCGCAACTCTTTAATCCTAAGTATGTTTTTGTAGAAAAATGTAAGAAATTAGTGAGAGTAAAATTAAAGCGAGTGAAATCATTGTTCGTAAGAAGTTCATTATAAAGTGTTGACCTCTTTTGTAGAGGTCCAATAATGTTTGCCTGAAAAATCACTAAGTTTGAAATTTTGAATCATAGGGACCATTCCTTGAATACTTGAAATGTCGGTTGGTTGTTTATAGGTTTTAGACTGTTTTAGTGTAATGCGCTAATCACTTGTGCCTGGATTTAAATTTTTGTAGGGTTGGACTAAGTCTTCTTAGCTCTTTATCATTTAGCTGAGCTAGTTAAGGACCGCCACCTATCTCTATTGGCATATGACTCTAATAAGGCTAATTCACTTCTTGAGTTGTCAAAACCTTGATGGCTACAAGGCTAATAAGAGTTGGATGCAAGGTTTTGTTGATCTGGCACTTTAGGATAAAAATCTCTATCAACAATTTCTATATTCATTAATATATGATAATAGTGATTTTTATAAACTTAGACAATTGAAAATATATATTACATCATATACTAAAATTATACAAATGAGTATTAAAAGTATACTTATTTATATATAAAATTAACATTTAGATTTATAATATGATATGTTATCCACACGGATGACGTAATATGAAAATAGTGTGTAGTCTGAAAAGAGTGTGGAAGTGGAACTAAGAATCGTGCGGAAAATGGATAAAATGTGAAACATATTTCGATTTAAAGGGAAGGAAAGAGGAAAAAAAAAGAAGTTAAACTGGGGATAAAACTACATTTATTGGAAATTAATTAAAAGGAGCAAAGTAAGGCACTATGTTACCAATAACACACGACCATTTACTTTTTGCAGGATCGCACGGCTGAGATTCCTCATTACGGATTGAATACAAGCCGTCGGATCATAATTTTTTTTTCCTCCGTACCTGATCGGCGCAGTACAAAAAGGTTAAGATTGTAGGAAGGGAGACACAGACAGAAAACAATAATAATAATCAGCCACTGTATACTGACAGAACACAAAGAGAGAGAGAGAGAGTGAGAGAGAGGGAAATACTTTTCTTACGAGTTTCCAATTCTACCCCTGCTGGCGTTCTCTAAGCTCATTTCCCTTTCTTTTCTTGTTAGCCATCCCTCTGTTTTGGGTTTTGTTCATTTGAAGCTCATTGCTAGTGTCTCGTCGCAAACAAGCTGCCTTGTTTTAGCTCGTGTGCTGGTTACTATGGATGGCCCTTAATAATCTCTCTCTCTCTTTCTTCCTCTTTTTCCATCCAATATTGGTTTCCGATCTTTCTTCTTCGTTCGGTGGTGTCTTTGTTTTCGAGGATTTTCTTTTCTGGTATGTTCTTTCAAGTAAAAACGTGTATTTTTTATCTTTTTCCGGTGAATTGCCTAACCCATTTTTAAGTGTTCAATTTTGGGCTTTTATGAAGCCCTTTCTCCCTCTTTTTCTCCCTCTGTCTGTCTTTGCGTGCTTTAATAGATCAGCTGAAATCCCTAGGTTTTGTGATTTGTTAATCATTGTGATTTCATTATTGTCCTACAAAATTCGCTTCTCTTTATTTATCTATCTATATTTTTGGGTTTGATTAAAGTTTAGCATGTATCACTGAGTTTATTTATTTTTTTGGGTAAGTATTTTATTTTTCATTGCTTATTCTTTTATTTAAGATCAATCTTGGAAATAAGGGTTATGTTTAT
This sequence comes from Lumnitzera racemosa, assembly GCA_024138005.1. Taxonomy (NCBI): domain Eukaryota; kingdom Viridiplantae; phylum Streptophyta; class Magnoliopsida; order Myrtales; family Combretaceae; genus Lumnitzera; species Lumnitzera racemosa. The sequence goes on along the minus strand of JAMXBC010000080.1, from coordinate 24,111 downwards.
GCTGGTCTACTAGACTGAAAAGGTTTTGTATTTTATTCTGACATGAAGTTATTTTTCTATTTCTTTTTATTTTTGGGGTTTTGTTGTGGGGGTGTGTTTTTTCTTGTTTGTTGGGAGTGGTTGTTTTGTGGGGACGTGGGGGTTGCCTTGGTCTACCACATTTGTTTACTCGGAAACTGAAGAAATGCAGGAGACTGTTGTGCATTCAAACATACAGAAACAGGAATCATAGGGGTTTAGCTACAATTGACATTGGGTGTTTATCTGCTTATGCGAATACTTAGTAATGTGGGATTAATTTTTTTCTTATCTAACTGAACATCTGATCGTTCGAAAAAATTGGATTCTTATTCCTTTTGCTAAGCTGCCTTTTTTTTTTGTATAATTTTTCTAATTAGTAATTTTAACCTCTTCATCTTTGGAGTGGTGTTTCCCTTTTGTTTTATATATTTAATTTTACTATCCTGAATACCGTAATTTACGAAGACTTGGGTCATTTGATGTTGGTTAGCTTCTCAAATGGCTCTGTAGATATACTGGCCGTGATGAAGCAGTATGCATTACTTTCACTTGGATTTCTTTTAAAGTAGCAGAAATTAGCATAAAAATCTTGGGCAGGAGTCCAAGCGCTACAAGTTAAATTAATAAGCTTTAATCCACCCATTGCATGGTTTCAACTGCTTGGATTTAATTTGCATCAATATGGCTTGGTTGAAAAGGGGGGGGGGCATACATTTTCTATAGGCCTATTGGTTATATGTAATTTGTTAATCCATTCCATGGTCTCTATGATTGCTATCACCATTGGATTTTTTTCCATGCATACAAACCTTTGCCTTACGTGAGCTTTAGAAGAAATCTATTTACCACGTTTTTCTCGAATATAAGTATTAGATCTGGAAAGAAGAAAAGTCAAAATCATTTAACATCTCATCTGTATGCTGATTTGCAGTTAAAAGGATTATCAAGCTTGTGGAATTGTGATGTATCCACCTCTTGATTGGTGTGGAGGAAGGGCAGAGCAATGTATCTGTTTTTGCCACTGCCACCTCTGTTGACTGTGTCTCCATGTGATCTCAGGATTAAAAGCAGCGAAACTATCTTGGGTTATCTGATTGTTCTTCGGTTGACAGTTCTGCTGTCTCAAGCTTGTCTGAGAGGGTAAAAGCAAATCTTAATCTCAAGGCTACGGAAATTGCAGTTGGCTCCCTGGTTCTCAGTCACCTAGTAAGAGACTGAATGTGTGCTTGCTGAAATTCATGCAACTCAATGAACAGCCAGCTGTTTCCATTGCTTCCTTCGAAGGATGGCATATGCTCATTGACACAGAAGGGTGTTGTATTTCAGGAAATAAAAAGAGTGTTTTTAGATTGCTTCCCTATAGATGGGTTTTCAGAAGTGAAAAACTTCTAAATAGGCTGAGGTAATTGGTTGTTTCATGAGCTGGATATTGATTTTTTTTACTATAACACTCCACAATCAGTTGGGGCAAGGAAATCAAGTGATCAACATGATGCGTCACCAAGACCTTCTGGGCCTCACCTGACTGGACAAAGAGGCCCCACTGAAGTCCATCTGCAGAGTGCACCATGCTCTTAATTGCTTACTGGTGCTGGTCAGTCGAGAACTGCAAAATAACCCCCTGCCTGCAAAGTAAGTGCTTTATTGGTTTTGAAGGAGCAATAAGCATTTTGTGAACCGTAAAGGCTTTGAATGGTCTAAATTAAATGAAACCATTTTGGATGCTTATGACAGGGCTCAGGTGTAGGATGGGCCCCCCCCCCACCCTTATCAAGATCATTCAAGGAAGAATTCTTGTCCTGTTGCTCATGGGACAATGGATGAAGTTGATGGGAGACCGGCCACTGGTGCTCTTTTGTGAATGTTAGCATGGACACGGAGCTCCTTATCTAAGGAAAGTAGACTTGAGAAATTACTCTAACCTATAAAGATTGTCCTTGCTTTGAGATGAGATGTTCAGCGGTTTCACCTTAGGTGAGCCACCATATATGTTTATGGCCTGCAGTCATGAAATGGTCTATTTTTCTCTCTCCATCTCTCTATTTTTTCTCTCTTTTAATTTTTCCTTCATCTATAATGGCCTGCAACATGATCTGGTCTTTCTCAATCTCAGGTCAGTGTGGATCAAGCGGAAACTTAAGGAAGGGATTCACTGACCGAAAGTAAATTGAAGGATCTTCTACATGGATTCTGAATATGTGCTCTCCTATGAGGACAAGGATGGTGATGGAGTTGAAGGAGGATTGGTCCCATGGAAGTGAGTGCAGTTTCCGTATCTGCTATGACTGGGTAAAAGCATTTTTATAATACTTCGCTGCATACATTTTCATAAAAATAAATTGCCACAAAGCATGGTGTGATTTTCCTGTTTTGTTAAATTTAAACATTGCCTTAAAGTTACAGTTGGAAATTTAAACACCTAAAGCAGACTGAATTTCTCTTCATTCGTGTGTCAATTGGATATCTAGAAGTTAAGAGTGTAGGTATTATAGATATGGGACTGATGGTCAGCATATAAAGTAAGTAATGGCTATTGGATAAATGGTTTTTATCAATGGAAATGTTTATTCTCTCCCAAATGGGAGAATGGAAAAACTGGTGGTCTAGTTTTATTTGAGTTGGTGGTATAAGAGATTAAGAATCAGCAGCTGATTGTGCAAGCTAGTTAGATGTTGCTTTTTACTTTATCCTTTCTAACAAGTTTTACTGAAGATCCCTTTAGTTTGGTGCTTTGGTAACGTCACATAAATGAATTTCATAAACTTAACTACTTTCCTATTGCATCAACCTAATTTTGGCTTTAATCTTATTGATTTAGACTATTTATGTATTTATGCACTGGCATTTGAAAGCATGAACCAATTGAGGACAGTCTATCCAACATGATTGTTTGTTTGAAGGATCATAATATCCAGCAGAAAGGAATTAGGGCTGTAAACTGCTTGTGTCGAGATGACACTGGATCAGCTCTTTGGAGCTCAAGTAAACAATCAAAGCTTGTGGTTGGCTCAAATTTTGTGAGCATAATTTTTTTTGCACTCAAATAAATAATTGTTTGTTGTGTTTGTCTTGAACTTTATCCTACAATTAATCTTGACAGATCAAACTCAAGCTTGCAAGCACATGTGAACATCATAAAAGCTTTGAGCTCGGGCTAAACTTTACTGTCGTAGCTTGAGTTAGAAAATTACAAGTAGTTTAGATTTGTTTACACTTTTAAAGAGATAAGATGAGTTAAAACTACTTCAATAGTAAATAACAGCTAGCATGAGAACATTTCAATTAAATTATGTGTTTTGTGATGCATTAAATGGTTATTCAATTTTATTTGAGCCTTTACAATATGATGTCATTGTGAATGTAAAGCTGATGTATATTGAAACACTTAATGTGGGATATTAATGGAAGACATACGCAAAGGTTGTCATAGCTTAGACTACAGAATTTGCAGAATAGCTATTTCATTTTTTTATTTCTTTGGATCACCTAAATTGAAAATGAGTATCTATCAAGATGCTTGTGTATTTACTTTGAGACACGATGTTTATGTATTAAATTGGATTATGTTGTGATGTATTGTGAAAATGGATAGAATTCTTGCAATTCCCCCTTTGCTTAGGGGACGATTGCTTTGTTCATCTTGATCGGTTATGATTTTTTTAATAAAAGGTCTGTTCATTGATTCATGCAGAGGTTGAAGATAATGAAGGGTTCTGATGCAATTGGACTTGTATGTGAGTGCTTTTCATGTTCATATTTGAAATTTAGATTTTCCTTTTTAATCTTGGGTGTTGTTTTATGCAATGCTTTTTTCCTTTTTCCTTTTTTTTTCTTTTTTATTTTATTTTTTTTGTGTTTTAGGGGTAGGGGTAGGGGTTGGGGTAGGGGTGTAGACGGATTCCCATTGTCGGTTTCCCGAGCCCACGCCAGCAAGGTAGGGGGGCGGGCTTGGGGGTGGGGGCGGCGGGCGGGCAGTGGTCCGGGAAGATCCCACGGGGGATCTGGCCCAGGAGGGCGGGACGGGGGCCACGGGCGGAAAGGGAAGAGGTGGGAGTGGGAGGGGGGCATACTACTCGGGGGGTGTGTGGGCGGCCATACGGAGTGAGGGTCCTAGGACGCCTTGCTGGCGGGGTTGAGTGCGGGGGGTAACGTGGTGCCGGCGGTCGTTTTGGTGTGGTGCTGGGGAGTAGGAGAGGAGGGGGTGGCGTCGGTGCCGGCGGGGGGGGCGGGACAGGGGGCAGGTGTGGGGGAGGGTCCTGCCCCGGCGGGGTGAGGGGGGCTAGGGGGGGGGGGTGAGATGGGGCGGGCTGACATCAGGGGCGAGGACTGGACGTTGAGCGGGGGGCGGTAGTCAGAGGCGGGGGGGCACGGGGATGGAAATCCATTTAGGTCGGTGGGGCAATGTTTGTGCGGTCCTCTGGGTGTGACGGTGCGATCTGGGTGAGGGGGTGGCGGACGTTAGAGGTGGAGTAGCGGGCTTTGCAGGGGTTGGGATCGGGCATTAGTGGCGGTAGGGGTAGGCTTAGGCCTATGAGCTTCACCAAAGACGGAGCTGATGGTGAATTTCCAAAATTCTCCCTATTGTGGAGTATTTGCATTTTCATTGTTAAAAACTAGATATATCATGGATTTTTACCATTGTATATAAGAAAAGCTAACCTTGGAAAAAAAACAAAATACGGGGGGGATTGCGGGGTAAGCATCATGTTGTGTACGGAAATACTTGTGTTAGAGTGGTGGCTGGACTGTTGGTTTCTTTTTGTTGGGAGCTTGGTTGGTCTATTTGGATGTATGGGAATTAGTGGGTCGTAGGCACCTTCTAGGGCTTAAATACTTGCTTGAATGTTTTAGGATATGTTTTAATTTGCTTTAATGTTATTGTAGTACTTGGTGGACTTCATATGAAGGATCTTTCTTTTATCTTTTCTTCTTGGTATTATTGTTAGAAGTTAAAATTATCATCTATTGCATGGTTCTTGTTTCACAATCACTAATGCTTTTAAATTCTGCAGTCCCTAGAGCAGTAGAGAAATCCATAGGGGACAAGAACTAGTGGCGAAAATGGCTGGTTTTTTTCTTCTCAAGAAGCATGATGAATGTGGCCTGGAGGTGTATGAATGAAAATTCTTGAAGGGATGTTGCACTGCTGAGATTAGAGTTCTCTATCATTAGTTACCATTATTTTATGTTTTGATTGGTCTGTTTGTGTTTGTCTATCTTGCACTAAGATTATTAGATGAACACGTTCATAGGATAGTAGGAACACATCTGCCAATATGGAGATTTTATGTTTACACGAATTCTTGGTTCTTGATGGTTTTGTATAGAAAAGTGTGTTTCTACATAAAGAACAATAACTTGAGCATAAATCTTCATGCGCCTGCATTTCCATTTAAATTATGTTGATGTCTTTGTGAACATACAAGGGAAATTGTGCATGGCAATGCACTTGCATTTTGCTTACACTTATGTATGTTAGTTGCTGTTACACTTGGCTATTTTATTCTTAAAAACATTAGATCTAAATTGTTTGATAATCCATGGTCGCATAGACGCAAGGTACAGTCAAGAGATGAAATTGTTTTTTTTTTTTTTTTTAATTGTTTATCAGCTTCATTAATATTTGGTAATGTTTTTAGTTGTTGTAGTAGGCTATATGGGTACGTATGCGGTACCACTTTTGGTTTCATGTTGTAGTGCAATGCCGCAGCTAAGCATTCATCTAAATTTTGTCATCTTCTAGATCCAAGTTTTCATGCATGCAAAACTAGTTGTGATTAGACCATAAATCAGCTAGAATCTTCGTTGTGCTTTCCCTTGTGGCCGCAAAATGGGAGCAGGATTTGGTGGTCATTTTTAGGGGTATTGATGAACAAAATTGAGTTGAATAGGAATAACTTGAGTCCCTTACACTACATTGAGACTATGGTGTCGACATGTGTCTGTGTTTCACTAATTTTCTTACTCTATATGCTTTGAGCTATGGTTGAGAGAGTGTTAAGGAGAATTGGCTAGTTAGATCCTTAATTTGAAGAAGGGTTGAGTACCTTTAAGAAAGGAGACTTGGAAAGGTTAAAGGAACTCTAGATCTTTCGAGTAAAGCTCATTTGCAGGCAATAACCTTGATGTGATCTTTTATCTGTAGGCTAATAATACTTTGGTGTTATCTTCTTTTTATGATGTGTTTTTAAATTGTGTTGCTTATATGCTTATAATTTCCTCTCAAACTAGTTCTCCCAATGTTAAATACTCTTGAGTCCTCTTCTGATTTGCATTTTTCACATCTTGGTTCTTGGTCGAGTCAATGAAACTTCAATTGATGAAAGGGTTTTCCTATCCTTTATGTAGTTAGTCAATAGTTGCTTCCTAAAATCATTGGGTATGTAAGGCAGATGATAGCGTAAGGAGGTAACCATAAAGACTTAAATGGTTTGATTAAGTGCTTGAATGAATTGGTGTTACGCATCCACTTAATAGTGGTAACAATAAAATCCAATGTTTAGGGTTTTCATTAAGAAACGTAGTTGGTTACGTTTCAGATATTTTATTCAAGCTTTTGATTATCTATTTGTTCGTGGGTGGTAAGCATTTCTAGATTTGCAATTCAACACCTTATAAACTTATCCATTTGTTCCATGGGTGGTAAGCGTTCCCAGGGTGGATAAGCATTCTAGAGTTGCAATTCAACTCCTTATAACTGAATAGTCTTAACAAAATGGTGCTTATGAAAACTTGGTCCTTATACTTACAATGTTGTTTGAGGAGTCCATGCAACTAATAAAATGTAATTTAGGAATACTTGAGCACTGTTGAGTTGTAATAAGGATTGTTAAGCCTTAAGTGTTCAGTACTTACTCATTTTGTCCATTACAAAACAACAGTAATTTCTCACCTAATGTCCTTAGCTTTTTTTCGAACATATGGCCTTGATAACTTTCAAGACTTAACCAATAGAAAATGTTGGTTGACCCTTTTTATATGTAGTATGCCCCCTTGGAACGACTCCAATACACTATCATCTATAATTGTTGAATTGACTGCATTAGTATGTTCATTGGGTTCTTACAATAATGACGCATGGTGGTTTAGGACAAAATGTACTATATACATAAGAACTAACCTATTGAAAACTTTAAATTAATCTGCTCATTTCATAAAAAAAAAAAAAAAATTTTGTTTATATGATAAAGAGGGTACTATATCGATGTTTAGTTGGATATTCATTGCATGTTATGTGTATGTATAATATTTATACCAAAATATGTAATTGGCTTTTTTTTTTTTTTTTATCTTCATAATAAGTAGTATTCCTAACTTAGTATAGGATTATATAAAGTCATTAACTCTTGACTTTTGCTCTTAATATATATATATATATATGTATTATATACTTTCTTTAGTGTTAGGCTCTTTATAATACAGTTAACTTAAAAAATAAAACATTTTCTATCCCCTTAGTTAATAAAGCTGGGTGAGAAGAACGATAACAAAACAATATAATATTAGATAAATATGATGGACAATTTGTATATAAAATTGAAACTTTCAACCGTAACCGCAGTTAAACTTTTAATATGCATTTACCAACATGGCATTTATTGTTAGCTAACGTGCTATTGCTTCATACTGTAGTGTGCATCAGTAATAATTCCTATGGCTCTTAATCTTCATCCGATTAATCAAACATATGGGTAACAAGGATTATTTGGGAGTAGGATCCTGATCAAATTGGATTACACGTTGTAGTCTACCATTATAAAAAGGGCAACAAGTATTGCTTGAGAGTAGGATTCTTATTAAATTTGGATTATAACTGTAATCTATCATTATTAGAAAGGGCAAACAAGGAATTGTTTGGGAGTTGGATTCTAACTTTGTTTACACAAATTAGACTACATACTATAGTTTACCAATAATTAAAGTGACAATATTGCCTAAATTAGACCATACATTATAGTTTACCAAATTGACTAATATAAATTATTATTATAATTTTTTGGGGTAATGTAATCCAGATGTTTCAAAAAAATTGAGGTTATTTAAGCTATGTTTTTCATGATCATTTGAAATTTGAAATCTCATTTTGAAAGTTTTGACTCGGAGAGTCATTTTTTGTGATATGCTACGCTATAATATGTATTAATAACTCAAGTATATCACTTAACCACAACTTCTCTTTTGTTTTATAGTTTTATTAACTTAGTGTTGATTATAAGTTTTCGAACTCTCTTTAAGGAAATTCTAATATCTCACTTAAGTAAACATTTGAGGATTAAGTTAGCAATGCACTTAAAACTTCTCTAGTTAGCTATAAATCAATTGTAAGTACAAAATATCCACCTAACATAGTAACATATTAGTTTAATTAAGATATAATTACTATCATTCAAAATCCCACATTAGCATTCATTAGAGAAGCATATAGTTTACTATAAGATATACTCATTTAAACTTACATAGTATCAAATAATATGCAATGTTATGAAGTAATAAAATATTACTCGAAGCATGGGTTGGATCTACTTAAATGGGCTTGTTAATAGTGTAAAATATTAAATTTTGCACATAGTCCTTCCTTACTTATCACACCTATGAAAATATAACATGGTTCTTCCAAATCAGCTATCGGTTGAACCTAAATTCTGTAAACTTTCACCTTTCGTATTTCTCAAATTCATTTGATTGTATCTTACTCAATTCTTTATTTGTTCTAGTAAATTTTATATGCCACGGTCATTATTTCAAGGATTATTAAGATATTTTAAGAATTACATCTATTACTATTGTTCAAGGTCTAAAAATATCTTTTTCTCATTATGGGCTCGAATTGTATTATTATTCTAACTCTATTAATTAACCTGAGTATGCTTAGTAATAAAACTAAAAATCCTAAAAATTATACTTTCCAAACTTATCCAGTAACTCATAATATAATCTCAATGTGTTTATTTTATGTAATTTTTGGACAAGTATCTTATTGTACTGATTACTATTTTCCATATTAAGCTAATATATAAGCTTATATTAAGGAAATATATGTAATAAAAAGCTTATAGATTAGCTTAATATGAAAATAGTAATCAGTACCAATAGATTCTTGTCATTATTTAACATAAAATAAACACATTGAGATCTATTATGCGTTACTGGTATAGTTTTGGATAAGTATAATTTTTAGGATTTTTAGTTTATTCTAAAGCATCTCAGGTATTTATAGGAGTTAGAATAATATACAATCGGCCATAATGAGAAAAAAAGATATTTTAGACCTTGATTAAGTTAATAGATGTAATTCTTAAAATATCTTAAATAATCTTTGAAATAAATGACGTGGCGATATTAAATTTACTAGATCAAATAAGATTGAGTTAAGATACAATCAAAATGATGTTGAAAATACGAAAGGTAAAGTTTACAAGAATTTGTTCATCCGATAGATGATTTGAAAACCTGTTTTTATTTTCTTAGGTGATGATAAGTTAGGAAGGACATATGTGACAAAATTTAATATTTTTACACTATTACTAAGCCATGTAAGTAGATCAACCCATGCTTCGAGAGTAAATATTTTATTATCATAACATTGCTATTATTTTGTTACTATGATAAGTTAAATGAGTATATCTTAAGTAAACTAATTTGCTTCTCTAATGAAGCTAATGTGGTGATTTGAATGATAGTAATTATATTCTTTAATTAAAACTAATATGTTTCTATGTTTAGGTGATGATTTGTACTTTACAATGATTTTGCTAACCTAGAGAAGAAGTTAAGTGATTGCTAACTTAATCCTCTAGAATGTTTGCTTAAGGTGAGATATTAGAAATTTCCTTAAAGAGAGGTTCGGAAAAACTATAATTCAAATCACTAAGTTAAATATAACTATTAAATCTAAAGGTAGTTGTGTTAAGTGTATACTTGAGTTATTATTACATATTATAGCGTTTGCATTCACAAAAATGAACCTCCGAGTCCAAAACTTTCAATAAATGATGATTTCAATTTCAAATGTTCATGGAACAAAAAACATAGGCTTTTTAAACCCAATTTTTAAAAATAAAAAACCAAAATTATAATTATTTTATATTAATTTGGTAATATTTATGGCTATTTAAATTTTGAAATTTAATTTGGTAAATAATTTTCTAATTTTTAAGGGAAAACACCCCCAAAATTTCTTCTTTTCATAAGACATTAGTTACAGTGGAAAATTTAAAAGAATTTTAAATATTGTTCCCTTTTTAAATGGTAAGATAAACTTTAAAATTTGGAAAATCCTTCCAAATTAATCTTGACTTTATGTTATTACGTGATTAAGGTTAGGAATTATTATGTGTATTGAGGAACGTTTAAAAATAATTTTTAATTTTGATTAAAAGTTTTTTTATGTGAAATTTTTTTATATCTTATTAAAAATACTTTGGATTTTTAATTTTCTACCCAGTTTTAACTAGGGTAAAATTTTTTTTAAAAATAAATATAAAGACAAAAGAAGAATAAATTTTATAAAATTTTTTTTAAGAGCAAACAGATAGTCTTGGGTTTTTTTCAAAGTTAAATTCTAATTATTAGGGAATTATAAAAAAAAAAAAAATATTTGGAATATAAAAAAAAACATAATAATAATATCAATAAACTTTTTTTTCCTTTTTATAAACAATTTTTTTTTTTTGAAAGCTAAAAATTTTTAAAAATTTTTAATAAATAAAGTATTTTGTCCAAAAGATTTTTAAACCTTTTAATATAATGCAAAATTATTTTGGGGTGATTGAGGTTTTTAAGGGGGAATAATAAAAATGCCAAAAATTTTTTGGTTTTTAAAAAATTTATGGCCTTTTAAAAAATTAATTTATAAATTTAAAATTGAATTAAAAGTAAATTTAAGTATTTACAACTTTATGGGTACTTTTCCTTTCCCTTTGTAAGTATAAAACTTAGTTTTTTTTAAACATTTATTATAAACCAAATTTTTTTTTAAAAACCCAATTTTAAACTTTCTTAAGGTTTTTTTGCAAACTTTGTTTTAACCAAGCTTCCTCCTGAAAAAAGGTATTTATGGGTTTAATGCAAATCAGTATTAACAAAAAATTGAAATAAAACTTGATAATATTAAAAGGTACTACCGTTAAAGGGAAACCCCCTTTAAAAAATTGGGTTTAAATACCTATAGTAAGAAGGTTAACAACCATTTATTCAAGATTAATAACCAAGTATGGCCCCCAATTCTTAAAAATATTTTGGATGAAATTCCTTTAAAAGGGAAATAAAAAAATTTTATTTGTTTGACTGAAAAAATTTTAATGTTGAAAAAAGTTTTAAATTTGAAGTTGTTAAATTTAATTAAAAACTTTTAAAACCTATTAAAAAAAAAGGGTTTTTAATTATAGAATTGGGTAGGAAAGATTTAAATTTTTGAAAACTAGAGTTCTTTAATTTCTCTTCTTAAAAGTTTCCCTTTTTTAAAATTACTTTAAATTTCTAAAAAAACTAAATTATCAAAATTTTAAGGAAATTTGAAAAAAATTTTGACATTTCAATTGTGTAAGAAAAGTAAAATATTTCAAATTTTGGGGAAATTTTAAACAACCCCAATCTCTTTGACAAGTACAAGAGACTTAGCTTTATTGGCATCCAAAAAGGTTATGCAAACTTGGATTGAAGTTAAAATTGGATTTTGGGATTTGCCCCAAAAAAAATTTTGTTTTTTAATTTTATGTACCAAATAAAATTAATTTTAATAAAGAAAGACAAAAATCGTGGTAATTTGCCTTTGGGGCCATGGGTTTTTCAATAAAATTAAATTTAAGAATGAATTCATCAAAAAAAGGAGCTTCTGAAATTCATTTTAAAATTTCTTTATTGTCACAAAATAAAATTTTAAAAAGGAGGGGTAGTTTAAGTAATTGTTTTGTAAATAAAAACCCCCTCTCAAAGGTTCAAAAAGAATTGTAAAAATTTTTTGGAAAATTTTACCAAAAGGTGTTTATTCTTGGGGGGAAAAGAAAAATCAGATAAAAAAATTGGTAATATTTTATTATTCAGCTGAAACCTTAAGTTTTAATCACACTAAAACAATTATCGGTTTTTGAAAAAAACTTTTTGACAATTTTGCTTTGATTTTATGTTCTGGAGTGCAAAAGAAAAATAACAAAAGAGATGAAATTTAATTCCTAAAAATAAAAAAGAAAAAATTTTAAAGATTCAAATTATCCCAATAAAAAAATTAAGAAAATTAATTAAAAAATTAACCTTTAAGAGGGAACCTTATTAATCAAATAGACAAAGGTTTAAAAAAAAAAATTTTTAATTTCTAAAGATTTTGAAAAAGTAAATTTTCAAAGTTGGTTTTATATAAAGGGAAAAAAATTTTAATTACATAAAATGAAATTAACAAATAGGAAATTTTAAATTCCAACTCCTTTGGTAACATTAGAACCATCCCCCACCCTTACCCCCCCCCTTAAAAAACAAAAAAAAAAAAAAATTAAAAAAAGATAAAAAAAAAAATTGAAAATTTTACACAAAAGGAAAATCTAAATTCAAATGAATGAGAACTATACCATTAAATTTAAAACCTTCATACTCCTTTCTTATTATCCTTTTATTAAAAATTTCCATAAATCTAATTTAACTGTTTTTTAAATTGTTTTCATTTTTAATTTTTTTAAAACCCATTAAAAATTTAAACCTTTTATCAAATAATCCAAGTTCTTGATTTTATTTAAATTTTTAAACAAGAAATAAAAAAAATAAATAAATGTTTTGAATATTTCGAGTTTTTATTAAAACCTTTTTTTATATTTAATATTTTCAATTAAACTTAATCAATGAATAATATTTTAGGAAATAAATTGAATAACCATTATTATTAAAAAAAAGAATTTTTTGTGTTTTATTATTAATTAAATTTTAAATTTTTTTTTAAAAAATGTAAAATTAAACTTTTAAATTTTTTTAAAAGTACCTAAATTTACATTAATTTAATTTATGTTTCTTGGTTAATTGATTGTAAAGATTAAGTAAAATGTTTAGCAACAAAATCTTTTTATTTGAGAAAAAAAAATTAGTCAAAATTTACCAATTTTGATGTTTTGTTACAAAAGCTTTTGTTTCATTTTCTAAAAAGTTTAACAGCCCTTTCCTTTTCTAATTTATCCAAAAAAAATTTAAAATTTTAATTTAAGTTTTAAATACTATTCATAATTAAATCAATAAAAATTAACCAAATTTAGAAAAAATTTGGGGTTTTAAATTTCTTTGGTGGAGTACAAATCAAAAAAGGGGGTTAAATTAAAAAATGAAATAATCAAATAAAGCAAAAGTGATTATTAATTTAACCAAACAATAATAAAAAAAATTTTTCATTCTCAATTTGAGATAAACATTTCTTTGATAAAAATAAAATTTTTGACTTTAACAAAATTACCCCAATTTTATAACATAAATTCTTAATTGAAAATCTAAAAATGAAGAAAAATTTCTTTTTTTAAATTTCCCAATACTTGGCAATTTTAATTACAAAAAAAAAATAAACCTCAATTTTAATATTTTTTAAAAGTTGGGAAATTTATTAAATATTTTATAAATTAAATAGAAAATACTATTCCAAATTTTAAGATAATTTGGTCTTAGGTAGAACTATTAAATCCATAAAATTCATATTTATCAAATTCCTTCCTAATTTTTTCCCAAAAAAAAAGGGGAAAACATCAAAATTAAAATAAGATAAAAATAAAAGGAAAAAAAAAACCATGAAAAAAAAACCATTTTTTTAAAGCCAAAAATATAAGGTGGCTACAAGGTAACCCTAATTTTTAAAAGCAATTTTTTTTTTTTTTTCCCCAATTTTTTTAAAACCCCCTTTCTTCCTTCCCAAAAAAACCCCGCCCCCCTTCCATCTTTGAACAAAAAAATTTCCCCTTTTTCCCATACCATCCAAACCTCCCTTTTTTCAAAAAAAATTTTGTTATTTAAAAAAAATAGGTTATTTTTTTTGAGAAGGAAATTATTTCAATTTTAAGTAATTAATTGGGGTGAATTGATTGAAGGCTTCTTTTGAATTACCAGAAGTTGGTAATACATGTTAAAATTGATTCTTAATTGTAAATTTAAATATAAACCATAAACTAAATTACCTTTTTAAAAATTTTAAACTTTAAAATTTTGCATAAAAAATTTTATTTTTTCAAAACCCCCTTTTGGGGAAAAAATTCCCTTAAAAACAATAAACGTTGGTTCAGATTTTCTTTGTTTAGCAAACAATAGGTTTTATAGTATGAGAATGAATTAAAATTGGTTTTTGGGTTAAAAATTTTTCCTAATAAAAGTGAAGGAAATGTAAGAAGAAAAATATCCCCAATAGTTTTTTTTAAACAAATAGGAAAAATCAACAAGTGGCAGGCAACAACCAATAATTTTGCCCAACTAAGAGACATAACAACAAAGTTAAATCTTTAATGAAAATAGTAAAAGGTTAAATTTTATTTTTTTTCAAGTTTAATTATTCAAAGAAAAGTTAAAATTTTTTTACAGATATAAGAAAGGTTTAGATAAAAAAAATAAGTTCATTAAACAGAAATAAAATAATCTTAATAGCAAAAAATTTTAAAATTTAAATTTTGAAGATAAAAAAATTTAAACATTAATAAAACAAAAGTTTTAAATTTAATTTTAAAATTTTGAAAAAAGGTTTTTTCAAACTAAATTAAAATAATAATATTGGTTAATATATTTTTATTATATTAAATCTTAAGAAAAAACAAAAAATTGAAACCCCAATTTAAATTATAATAAAAATTAAATATATAAAAAAAAAACTCAAATAAAAGGTAAAAATTATAATGAAAATACAAAGTAATGGAACTTGAAAAAATTTAAAAAATGCAAAATTTTTAAAGAAAGTCCTTGAAAAGAAAAATAACCATTAAAGTTTGGAAGCAGAAAACAATCAATAACCTAAACCATGTTTCTTTTTGTAGTGATTAAAACGTATTCATTCTTCATTCCCAAGTAAAAAGGTACCAGGTAATTAAATCAACAAACAAAAGAAAAAACCAAATTTTTTTGGGAAAAAAATAAAAAATTATAATAAAAAATTTCTTAGGGCACCATAAATTACCAATTTTCCAAGGGAGAAATAAGATTAAAAAAATTAAAATTCTTAAAAAAAAAAAAATTAATCAACTGGTTTATAAAAAATTTGGGAATAAAAGTATTTTGGGAAAATAAAAAATATGTTAACAAACCAAAAAATATTATTTTAGACTAAAAACAGGGAAATTAAGAGTTCTTTTTTAAAAACCCCAAATTTTTTAAAAGGGTTTTTGATTATGGAAAATGTTTTAAAAATTTTCAGAAAGAAAAAAACAAGCCCTGAAAAAGGAAGAGGGTTTTGGAGGAGAAAAGGAAGAGAGAAGAATTTTAAGGGTTCCATTATAACAAAAACAAAAAGTTGTTTTGACAACTAAATATTTAAAAAAAAAAAATGGGCCTTAAAAAGAGAAGGAAATTTGGGAAAAAGGGGGTAAATGTAAGAAGAAAAATTCCCCCCTTTTCCCCTGTGCGTTACAGTGGTCATATTTATTATTTTTTTGTTGCTCCTAAACAAAACCCTTTTTTTCCGATTTTGGGAAAAAAAATTTAAACCCCCGTTGATTTAAAATAAAAGGGACCCAAAGTGGAATGGAAATAATTTGTTTATTTTAACAAGTCCAATTGGAAAATTTAATTATCAAAAAAGTAGAAAATTTCTTTTTTTCCTTTTCCCTAAAAATGAAAAATTTTTTTTCTATAATTTTCCTTTCTTTTTACTTCATTAATTTTAAAAAAATTTTTGACAAATTTTTTAATTAAAATATAATTTTTAAATTAAAAAATTTATTTATATTTGTAAATTTTAGTTATGTAACTATTTTTTTTGTAAGTTTTAATTATTTAAAATTTGATTTTAAAAAATGAATTGTAGGGGTTTTTTCCCAATTTCAATTTTAACAAAATCAAACCTCTTTTTTATCTTTTAAACTTAAAAAAATTTGTTCATTAAGTTTGCTTTAAAAAGGGCCATGTTTATTTAAAAATTTAAATAATAAATTAATTAAATTAAAAATTTTAATTTCAATTTTGATTTAACAAAAATTTTTGCAAAAAAAGTAGTTTTGGGAATTTAGACCTTAATTAAAAAAAATAAAAGTAAATAATAAATCGGTTAAAAAAGTGTAAATGTTTTAAAAATATTATTTTTAACAATTAACTTCTCAATTAGAATTTTTTTAAAATAAACATTTTAAATTTCCTTGAAAGAATTTTAATTTAAATGGTTTTGGGAAACATTTCTAAATTTTAAAAATAATAACCTTTAATCCTTTTTTTCCTGGTAAAAAACTTTATTTATAAACTTTACTGGGATTTTTCAAAAAGTAAACTAATAACTTAAAAAAAATTTTTTAAAATTTAGTATTTTGATTTTAAAGTAAACCTATATTTTTTACTTTGATATTATTAAATTCCTATTTTTTTAATTAACCTTTTTTATAAATTGTGTTAATTATTTTATTATAATATAATTTTTTGTAAAAATATTTATAATTTATAACTATAAAAGGAAGATTAATTGTAAGTTTGGAGGAAAAGATAATTTTATTTTTTTAAAATTTAAAGAAGTTAAGAGTTAGAATAGGGGGAAAAATTTTCAGAATTTAAAAACCCGTGGTTATTCCAAAAAAACTCAAAAATTATATTTAAAAACCAGGTCATAAAAGAATCCATAATTAAATAAAACCCCAAATTTATTAAAAGTTTCATTTAATTAAACATTTTTTTCTTTTATAATTAAAGTAAAAAGTTAAAAAAAAAAGGGTCTTTTAAAATATTTTTATTTAAACCCCCAAACCCTTTCCTTCCATTTCCCAGTATTTTTCCCACCTTTTTTTTCCCAAGTTTGAAAGCCTTTTAAAGTAACTTGGTAGGAAATTAGAATACCTTTTTTAATTTAATTGATATATAACAAAAAAATTTAGTACTTTTAACTGTTCATAAAATTTTTTTAATTGGTGTTTTAAAAATCAATGGGTTTATAATTTACTTTTATTTGGTTTTTTAAAATTATAAAATAATTTATTTTAAAATTAATTTATATTTAATTTGGGCTTGGTAAAAACCTAAACGGAAAGTGGGAACCTTAGATTGCCAAAGGCTTTTTTCGGGGTGGGTTTTTTTAATTTGTTAGTATAAATAAAAAATTAATCAAATTAACCCCGAATTTTTAAAAATTTTGTAAACCAATTGTAAATTATTGCATGTTAAATTATTTTTTTTTTATGGCCGGTATATTTATTTATATTTTTTCTTAAAAAACCAACTTTTTTTAACTGCATAAAATAGGAGTTTAATTTAATTTTTAATTCATACATTAATCATCCAAGTTTTCCAAAAAATAGTTAATTAACAATATTTTAAGTACCATTAATAAAATCCGGGGGAAAATACCTGGTAATGCTTGCCTAATCTAGTATTATTGGAGGCCCATTTTTAATATTATTAGTATAACAACGCTAATAAGTTTTGAATTAACTATTAATTCAAAACATCTAAATTCCTAGTTTTACTTGAATTACTATTAATTTACGTAAACTTTTTTTCAATCGTATGTAACTTTTCTTTTTATTTTTATTTTATGAATTTTAATTTTTTTTCATCGTTTCTGAACTATTTTACAGGGTAATAGGTTTGGATATTAAGCCTTATTTTATGTTATAGCAAAATTTAAAAAATTTTTAGTTATGAAAACCTAAGATTTTATTATTATGTTTATATCTTTTTTTCCCTTAAATTTTCAAATGAAAAATTTTATTTGTATTATAATTCATTACTGAATTAGGTATAATCTATTTGAAGGTGTATTTAGGTTTTATAATTTAGTTTCCTAATACCTACATTTTTCTTTTTTCTTATTTTCTAATCTTATGCTTTGTCATTCTTAGCATCCTTGCTAGCTGGCTTATGTCATATTGTTATGTAAGCTTATGTCATCACTTTTGTAGGGTTTATGGGCATATGGCTTATGTCACATGTGCTTTATGTATCACTTACCTCATCATTGCTTAATAAGCCTTTCATCATGCTTATGTCATATGCATGTTTATGTACATTATTATCTTTTTCTTATACTTATTTAATAACTTTATACATACTTATATCATACCTATACTTAGAAATATATACCGTATTTATACATGTATACTACCGTAACTATAGGTTGAATAGTATTTATACTAAAATTTTGTATGCCTAAGTTTTCCTAAAAAAAGCCCCTAATTCATGTTTTTGTGTCTTATGTATATATTTAGTGTATAGTAAGTTGTTTAGTAAATTTATTTAAATTTAGGTTATTGTACAAATAAAAACTCATGTCAAAAGATTTTATATTATACTTTTTTGGTAATTTCTTATGTTTTACATATATAGAAGCATTTCCTCATGTCTTTCTTTCTTCTTTATTCAAAGTTTAAGCTTCTACACTTAAAGAGGGAAACTTTGTTTTTTTTCTTCCAAAAAACCCTAATACAATTATTTTATTAACAAAAAAAAAGAAAAAAACAAAATTCAAAATTTTTTATGTTTTTTCCCCAAAAAAAGGGAATAAGGAAAAAGAGAGGTTTTGGGCTGGGGGGTTTTGTTTTTTTCTTTTTTTGTTTCTAAGAAATATTTGGTGAAGGGGTTTGTTTGGAAAAGGAAAAAAAAAATTGGAAAGAAAATTTAAAGAAAGAAAAAAAAATTTTTCCTTATTTATTTTTGTTACTTTTAATTTGATTTTTAACCATTTTTTTGGACAAATTTAATTTGGAATATATTTTTTAACTTAAGAGGGGATTTTAAATAAATGGAATTAAGGAATAAGGGAATAGGTGAGAAAAAATGGGTATTATAATTGATTAAATATGGTTAGGATTTTTTTAGGTTTAGTTCTTTCTATTTAAATACTTTTGATACAATATTAAAAGGCTTATTTGATTAATTAAGTTTAACCTAAATTAAAAAATAAAGATTAATAATTTAAATTTTAAAAATAATTTATGACCTTTTCGTTTTAAGGTTTCTTGAAAGCATAAAAAATAATAAGTTATTTTAATTTTAAAAAAATTATAATATTTAAAAATTTTATAATTCATTTTGTTTGTTTTTTTAATAAATTAAGAAATTTAATTTCATAAAAAATGTTTTAAACATTGGTATGAAATCTTAGATGTTTATTTAATTAATTATATCTCATTTTATGTATATCAATTTTATTTTAATTATAAATTTCTTATTTTAAACTTATTTTTAAATAAAAAAATTTGAAATTAAAAAAATTAAAAACCAACTTTAATCAAAAGGGGTTCCAGTAAATTTTGTTTGAATAAATAGCATGTTTCAAATTTTCAATTTTTTATCCATTAACCCTTTTTTATTTAAGAATTTTTAATTTAAAAATTAAACTTTATTTTAAAGGAGGCAATTACCAAATTTCAATTTTTGGTTAAAATTTTCTTTGATTAAATTTTTTAAAAGGGGGGTGGGAAAATAAACTTTTCTTTAGACTAAATGTCCTCACAAATTCTTTTTTTTGTCAATACATTTTTAAAATTAAAAAAAATTAAATTACTTTTGGGAATTTAAAAAATATGATTTTTATTTAAAGTTTGAAATAAAAAGCCTTAATGAATATCTACATAATTAGAAAAGGTTAAATAAGGTTTCCAATTCTTTAATTTAATTTTAGAAAATAAAGGAATTAAAGAAAAAAGGAGAGTGAAAAAAAAAATATAAAGTTATAATGAGTTTAAAATTTAAAATTTTTAAAAAAAAAAAAACTTTATATTTTAAATTTTTTAAATATTTTTAATTTCTTTTTTTCCCTAACTTTATAATTTCCAATGTAACTCTTAATTTCATAAAAATGAAGGAAAGAAAGAAAAATTAATTTTGGATAGTTTTCATTTTTATTAAATTTACAAAATTTTTATAAAATTCAATTTTTTAAAAAAAGAAAATAAATACAAAATAAAAGTAACCAAAAAAAAAAGTTAAATAAACTTTTAAATATTAATTTCTTTAAATTAAAATAAAATATTTAAAAAGGGAATAAAAAAAGAATTTTATTAATGCATCCAAATGAAATAAAAAAAAAATTAAAATTAACACATTGTCATTAAATTTTTTTAATATAAAATTTGGGGGGATGATGTCCAAAGGGTCTATTTCTATAATAATTAACCAAGATTTTAATTTTGCCTTTGCCTTATAACTTCCATTAAATTTTAAAATTTCAAACAAAAATTATTTAAATTGGAACCTTTTTAAACTTAAAGGGGAGTAAGTTTATTTCCCTTGGTCTTACCCTTTGAAACACAAACAATCTTTTAAACAAAATTTTTTTTTCATTTAATAAAATTTTTTATAAATAAATAAATTAAATTGGTTCGATATCTTGGGTTTAGAACCTTAAAATTTTATCCCTATTAATTTTTTAATTTATAACTTAAATTAATTTTAAGTGTGGGAATTTAATTAATTATTTAAATTTTTAAATTGTAAATAAATTTTCTAATTCTAACCCAAAATTCATTTAAATTCTTCCCCCTCCAATTTTGTTCAAAGAAAAATTTTAGGGAACAAAAATAAATTAATCTTATTTCAAATTAAAATTTAAAACAATTTTAACCTATTTTGGAATTAGTTTCAAAATTAATTTTTGGGTTCAAAAATTAATTTTCTTTACTTAAAAAATTTGTTACCAAATTTAATTTATTTTCACAAAATAATTTTATTTTGAAAAAATTACAAACCCCTAGGGTTTGGGGGGTTCGGTTAATTTTGAGGAGTTCTTAAAAAGGGCCCTTAAATTTTTATTACCATGTTGAAAAAGGTCATATATGACCAAAAAATTTAAATTAATTTAACAACCCCCTAAAATCTTTTTATAATTTTTATAAAATTGCAATGGTTTAAAAATTGGCTTTTTTTTAAAAACCAAATATATTAGTAATTATATTAAAAATTTTTTCCTTTATGACCTAAATTTAATTTTTTAATTAATTAAAAATTTTTAATTTTTAAAATTTTTAAATTTTTCACAGAAAGCAATCAATATCAAGCACATGCAAATCCCAAAATCCTAGCATAAGTTTTTTACTTTTTTAATTTAAGTGCATTTAACTAAAAAATTTAAACAAGTATAAAATATCGGGGGGTACTCATTTGGGACTATGAAAACCCTTTCTAGTTTTAATAATCGTTTAAAAAAAATCCTGTCTTCTGGGAAATCCCCCTGGTCATTACGAGATTGGGGGAAAATTTGAATTCTACTTAAATTACAAATCAGCTTTTTATTCGATTTTTTAAACCTAATTTTAATTGAAAGGGAAAACTTTTTTCATTATTTTTTCTGATGTTTATGAAATTTATAGTTCTTTTTTATCGTTTTTTAAAGTAGTTCACGCGGGGGGATGTTATTTTAGACGTTAAGGGTGTGTTTTTCATAGAAACTAATTTATTAAAATTTTAAATTTTTGAAGCTTGAATATTATTATTTTCTAGTTTTATTTTATATTTTAAATCTTAATGTTTTTTTTTTGCCATTAGATTTTTACACTTTTGTAAATTTTTCATTTTTTTTATTTTTTTTGTATCAAAAAAAAAGGTAATTCAATTTAAGAAAGTTTGTTATTGGGGTTAAAATTTAATTTTTTCATATGTGTAAAAATTTGTACTTTTGTATAATTTATTATTTTATATACTATCTTAGGTATTTTAAATTTAAATTTTGTTTCAAATTTTTTTTTGTATAACTCTTTCATTAAGTACTTTTTTTATTTCCCTTTTAAATTTTGTTATGTATAATATATATATACTTCTAATATCTAAAATGTATATAGTATACTTGTACATTTTAATGTATTTATACTAAAACAATTTTACTATTATGCATAAGGTTTTTTACATAAATTTTTTTAAGTATTTTCGTATTTAAAGGTTTTTTTCTTAAGGGAAAAATTCAAAAATTTTCTTTTTTTTTACTTTAGGGGTTTTAATTAATTTTATATTTTTTAAAACTCCCTTTTGGGGGAGAATAAATTTTATTCATTTGGCTTTAAAAAATTTGGTTTTCTTTTTTTTTTAAAAAGCTTTAATACAATTTGAAAATTCTTAAAATATTTTTAATAAAAACTCATTCCCCCCTTTTCCAATATCTTTATTTTTTTTTTTACCAAAAAAACTAAATTTTAATGTTAAAATAAAATTTTTTCTTTTAAAAGATTTTTTTAATCAGTATCAAAAATTTTTTTCAGAAATTAAGTTAAAAAAAAACCGGGGTTTTTGGAAAAAAACAAAAAATTTTTTCTTAAAAAAAAAATTTTAAAAAAATTTTAAAAGGAAGGGGGAAAAGGGGGGTGGGTTTTAAAGGGGAAAAAAATTTTTTTTTTTTATGAAATTTCTAAATCAAAAATTAAAAAAAAGGGGAAAAAAAAAAAAATAAAAGAAAAGAGAAAAAAAACTTTAGATGACAATGACAAAATGTTGATTTTAAAAATTTGTTGATTAATTTAAACCCTTTTGATTTTAGAAAACATTTGAAGTCAAATGTTGACTTAGTCGATTTTTTAAAAAATTAAATGAAATTTTTATGTTTTCATAAGGGGGGAAATTTAAAAGGAAAATTTAGGGGGAAAAATTTTAAGGAATTAAGGGGGAAATGTAGAGTTTATTGAAATGATTTAAAAAAAAGGGTTTAATAAAATTCCCTTTTTAAGTATTTATATTTTTTAACTTTAATTCCGTTTTGGTTTTTAGGGAAATTTAAATCATGAAATATGTTATTTGGGGGTTCTAAAAACTTATAAAAAAAATAACCATCAATTAAATCTTAATTTATATAATCCCAAAACTTAGTTATTTACTTAAAAGAGGGGATGTGATCTATAAAACAATATTTTTGGGTTTCTAGTAAATTTACTTTGGGAAATTATATGTTTTTTAAATGTTTTTGAAATTTATTTTGATTTTTACAAATTTTTTAGTATAAAATTAAGGAAATATTGTCAATTGGGGTTTTTTGAGAAAAAGTTTGAAAAATTAAAGACTTTTTAAATCTTCAAAGTTATAGTTTTAGGGTATTATCATTTTTTTGAGCGCAATCTTAGGTTTATATAAATTTAGGGTTTTAAAATTTATTTTAAAGGGTTTTTTATGAGGTTCGAGTAAACTTTTGCGTTTCATATACTTAAGGTTTTAAGGGGCTCTATTAGAGGTTTAATGTAATTTTGGGGTTTTTTTATTCACTTCAAGTTTTGAATTAAAAATTTTAATTTAATTTTTAAAACTCACTGGCTTTTGTGACTTTTAGGAAATCTTTTACAGTTTTGAGTTTTGATTTTATATTAGAAGGTAAATTTGCAGGTTTAAAAATATCTCTAGCTAACTCTAGCAAAAGGGGGATCATTACTTCCCTTGGATTTTCCCCTTTCCCATGGGCTTGAGGGGGTGGTGAGAGTTTTTTATTACTCAAAAAGAAATCGAGGCTCATGATGATAGGGAAATAACTAAAATCCATTGGGGAGGAGATGGGGTTTTAAACAAGCTAAAATTTTTTTATATCTATTTTATAAAGGGGGCTTTTCAAAAATGTGTTTAGCTTGCCCTTCTAAAGCTTTTGTTCTTAAGAATAAAGCCATGTAGACTCTAAAAATTAATCTAATTTTAGCCAAATAAGTTGTACCAAAAAAAAATGTTTTAAATAGGTTGACCAAAATTTTGTCTTCTTTTTTCCTAATCCACTTGTAGCCAAAAATTTGTGGTGATCCTTAAGGTAAGATCTTTAAAAAATTTGAGGCCTTGGTTTTTCTTTTGTTTTACTGTCATACCTAAAGGGGGGCCCAGTAAAATTTTTTAAAAAATTTTATGGTTTTGTGTATACCCCCTGATGTGGGGGAAACCCCCTTATAAGTAAAGTTTTCAGGGGCTCTTTAAAAGGAAAAATTTAATTTTTAAGGATATCCAAATTGGGTTTAAATTTAAATTTAAATTTTTATAGGAATTTTAAATAACAATGGA